>MU182566.1:54486-65589 GCA_016904865.1 Pissodes strobi | reverse complement strand
AAAAGATATTATAGAAAGGGAGACTTTCTTACACTATTATAACTTGGTGAGATGCGATTCTGAGACACACGAGTGGAGTATTAATTTATGTGAGGCGAGACAATATTTAATATAATTATTGGTATAAAGTAATCTTCGTGAATCTTCACGGTGTTGAAATGAGAAATGGAGTGCTATATCACTCTCTCAATGCCAGTCATTTAGTTTTCATTAACAAGAACGTTGAAAGATACTGTTACTTTCAAAAAAAATAAAAATATTTTTCAGCACAAGGGGATAACCCAGAGTGCAGCGGATTTTACAAAATGTACCGATTCTTTATCCACATTAATTGATTGTGTCTTATCAAATTTGTATGTGGTATCAAAAGTCCACCATATCCCTAAAATATCAGACTACTCAATAATTTCTGTAAATGCAAATAATAAAAAGTGGATAATTTAAATAAGGTAGAATCCTATACAGAAAATGCGTTTTCTTAGTCGAAATACAGAAATTCATTGCGACAGCCTGAGGAAAACTGCCTCAACAAATTGCAGGATTTGATGCGGAAGAGAGCTTTATTACTTTATTTTACTGTAATCTAGAAAACGTTTTTCAACAATTTATGTTAGCGGGAACTCGAATTTTTACCATTGACGATACCGGGATAACAAACATCAAGGAGAATAAAAGTAAGAACCAAACAAGGTAGGATCATCACAGGCGTATTCTGCATGGGGGCTGCAGGAAACTATATTCGACCTATGTTAATTTACATAATACAACGGATGTTTTTTTATGTTCGGCACACACAAAAGGAAAATCCTATGCCTCTCAACGAGCGGGGCGTGTGCGGAGAAAATGGTGGACCTTGGACTTGAAGCGCTGTAGGTTGTAATTTTCGGGAAAGACCTTACTCGGAAGCCCATTCCAGAGCGAGGTAGTCCTCCAGGCAGAGGAGTCCCGCAACAAGGACGTCCTAGGTGTTCGCAACTGAATCGTATGTTGATGAGCAACTTGTGTCTGACGGGTCTTTTTGTTTGGCACAACTCTGGGTGGA
This sequence comes from Pissodes strobi, assembly GCA_016904865.1. Classification (NCBI taxonomy): domain Eukaryota; kingdom Metazoa; phylum Arthropoda; class Insecta; order Coleoptera; family Curculionidae; genus Pissodes; species Pissodes strobi. The sequence goes on along the minus strand of MU182566.1, from coordinate 64,547 downwards.
ATCATAAGTGCCAGCTCGTTCGAACACTTTCCGTAGTAGTATCGATGGTAAAGAGATAGGTCAGTTACTTTTCTTCGATGTTCAAGGCTATCCAGGTATTTAGTCAACTCTCACAAGACGGACTGCTCTCATCTGTATGGAGTCCAATATCTGGAGCAAGTGTTTGGGTGCCAAGCCCCACGCATGGGAACAGTATTTCAGAGATGGTCTTTTGGGGGGCCTTATAGAGAAGTAAGAGCTGATGAGGTGTATACAACTTTTTTGTTCTATAGAATGCTCCTAGCTTTTGTGCTGCTGCCTTGGCGATTTTGGTGACGTGATTACGCCAATACATGTTGTTTTATGCGGTGCTTGCTTTTTAAGCTGGGCACTACTTCCCTCACCCTATTCTACGAAGGCGTTCATAACCTCATTGATGGCAGCAATCTGATTTTCTCGCTCGCGTTGGGAACGAGCAGCGGTCATTGGAGTTCACGACATGAATGAGGATGTAAGACTGCTGTCGTCTGGGATGCTGTAAACAGAATTGTTTGTCCTGTCTAAGAGACCGTTGATATCGAGCAGGAACAGTGTAGGAGATAATATACACCCTTGAGGAACTCCGGCATTGATTTTAAATTCCTCCGAGATGTCCATCAATACCAACTCATATACTTCGATCCCTTAAGAAAAATGGAAAGCCATAGAAATAGTAAGTATTCTATCAATTTGCTTAACAATCCATCATGCCACACCCAGAAAGAAATGCTTTGGATATATCGAGAGCCACTGAACGAGGTTCGCCGTAGCGCTCGATGGATTTGGTCTACTGGTAGGTCACGTAATTCAAGAGATCTCCAGTTAATCTGTGCTGGGGGAAGCCATACTGGCAATCGCTTAGGATGCCTGCCGATTCAAGATATTTTAAGAGCTGTTCACTGATCAGTTTCCATATGACTTTGGACATGATGGGAACTAAGGCAATTGGATAGTAGTTATTTGGAATCGTTCTTTTTAAGCTTTTTTGGGATTGGTTGAATCTAGCCGCATTTCCAGCTAGAAGAAAAGCATGCAGTTCTGTATGATAGGAAGAAAAGCCTGCATAGTGGAGCTGTTAGTTTAGCAGCACATGGTTAAGTACTATTGCTGGAACGCCATCCGGTCCTGTGGTCTTGATAGTATCTAGGCTTTTGAGTATTCATTTCACTTCGCGTTGGCGAAATATCAGACCTGGCATTAAGGAATTCACTCTCGGGAGAGTTGGGGGAATCTTTCCTTGATATTTCGGCAAGAATGTTCACTTTTTCTTTGACCGTTTCCGCTATTGAGCCATGGGATTGACGTCTTTGAGAAACCCTGATTAACAGCTTTGGCAACTGATGAAAAGGATCTTGATCCGTTAGGACAGTTGAGAAGCTTGTTCTTTATAGAAAATGGTTCCATCGATGCCATTTACAAATGTTCGAAAAAGGGGTGACTTAAATCAGAACTGTATCTTGATTGGTTACATATTTTGCAAATACGCTAAACTATTGATGGCCCCATTTAAAAAGCCAAATTGTACAAAGTATTAAAAGGTTCAAAACAAAACAGGCTGCTCCATTTCCTCCAGAAAAACCTCCATTTCTAATTAATTCTACGCAAGATGCTTTGCCGTTTACGATTAAATTAGATAACATCTTATTTTTCGATGTTGCGTTAATTCCAAAAAAAAAAAACTTAAGGAACCCATAAGAAAAGTTTTGCTTTCGGAACAACGCTCTAAAGTTCTTGCAAGCTTCGCTATAAAAAATCTGTTAGATGCAGTCGAAGAAGAGAAGAGGGAACCCAAAAAGCAAATAGATAATAATGATATTGGTAATAACTCAAAAGTTCTCCACCAGAAAAGTAGGAATTATAGTGAGACACGTATTTGTGAAATTCCAAGCCACGAAACACCTGAAACTAAAGTAAGAAAATGTTGCGGTAATATTGATTTGGAGAAATTTTATTTCAGGATTCTATCTACTAGTTTTTATGAAAAAATTAGCAAACTACTACAAAAGTAAAAAATACAAGAAAAGGGCGCAATCTTCCGAATCATCTAAGAAGTCGGATGATGTAGGTAAGATGATATCTATAACAATGACGAGCTTGATATTGATTTAAAGTATATGCCACTTGGAGGAAAACTGAATGACAAAGAAGGCAACTGCGGACTTCGTGTGGAACAAGGGAAAAATAATAAGCTATGATATAGATGTGTGGATGAGGGTGATGAAACCATGCCACATATACCGGTGAAGATTATTTCAAACAATACATTCTCAACTTTTGTAAACAGTAATCTACGTTTGTGGGTTATTAAATAATAAATTTTGTGAAAAACCTCACTATTTCCAATCATCCCCTATCCTAAGGAATACCATTTCGCCACCCACAAATCAGTCCGCGCTTGGGTGCGCCCAAAAATCCCCCACTCTGCTTTACAGAAATCTAGATAACATTACTTTTAAAATTGAGGAAAAATGTTAACAAAGTTTTGGGGATATTTATGAACCATTATCTTATCATATAGCTACTATAACATAAATTTTTTCGCATATTTTAAATTGGATTTATAATTTTTATCGCATTTTTATATTCTAGAAGAAAATAATTTTGCATAAACAAACTTTTAACGTATCTATCCAGGTAGCAAAGAATTAACCGAGGGAAAAACCTGCTGCCTTTTTTCATTTGTCGTTTAATAAATGACTCATCTTGCATAAAAATGAAAATATAAATTTATGTTGTCTAGAGTATTATTGTCAGCCTTTGACTTACCTATGATGGAAATGAAAAAAGTAGCATATATTTCTCTTGCAACCTGGATAGATAGTTACATTTAAAATATATTTATGCAAAATCCTTTCCATTTTGAAATATTTCAAAAACTACAGAAAAACCAGATAGGGTATGGCATACAAAATATGCCTACAATTTCGACTAGGATCCAAAAATGCAATAAAAATCATCAATCTTATGTGATGGACAAATGAAGCAGACCGATCGAATTATTAGGTTGATTTTAAAGTTAAATTTTTTGAAAACGAGATATCCAGTTGTGGTGCAACATTTCTGCCATGTCCAGGGTGTGAACGAGGGGCATGCATTGTTTCCAATTTTTTTTGTTACTAAGTTTCATAAAAAAATCCGTAAATTTTTCTGTTCCGCTTTTAAAAAATTTATTATTTAATAACCCACAAACGTAAATTACTGTTTACAAAAGTCGAAAATGTATTGTTTGAAATAATCTTCACATGTATATGTGGCATGGTTTCATCACCCTCATCCACACATCTATATCAAAGCTTATTATTTTTTCCTTGTCCCCCACAAAGTCCGCAGTTGCCTTCTTTGTCATACAGTTTTCCTCCAAGTGGCATATACTTTAAATCAATATCATCAAGTTCGTCACTATTATAGATATCATTTTACCTACATCATCCGACTCCTCAGATGATTCGGAAGATTGCGCCCTTTTCTTGTATTTCTTACTTTTGTAGGTAGGCATGTAATATGCCTTCGAACATTTGTAACTTTAGATTGTTCATGCTTATCTTCACTTTTATTCTCATAAAAACTAGTAGATAGAACTATGAAATAAGATTTCTTTAAATCAATATTAGCGCAACATTTTCGTACTTTGGTTTCAGCAAAGACAATCATACTACGAATGATTGTCTTTGGTTTCAGGTGTTTCGTGGCTTGGAATTTCACAAAGACGTGTCTCACTATTATTCCTACTTTCTGATTTGCTTTTCAACAACATTTATTAGTATTTCTTTTCAGTTTATAATTGAATTCCATAGGCGCCATTCTGTTTTTAACTGCATACTGGGTGGCCGAGATGAATAAGTTCAACCATTACTCAAAATAAGCTCTTCGAAACTTTTAAATTTATTTAAAATCAGGTTAGTTACTTGGGTATTGACATACGGTAATAATTTATAAATAATATTATAGGCGTAATTATTATACCTTTTAACTAAACAGCAAGACAAAAAATTAAAAGTATCAGAAAGTAATATCTGACGTTTCACGCGTTGCATTGTTTACAAAATATCCACTTAAATAGGTTGGGATTTGGAAACTTCAGCAAAATGAACTAAAACGGAGTTTTATCCATAATACCAAAACAGAATTATTGCACTCGACGCGCGTTTCGCTAACCGTGTTAGCATCATCAGGAGATGATTAAAAATTAAAACTAACTTAAAATCTACCTCACTTTCTTTTATACTAACTGTTTGCTAATCAAGCGGAACCAATCCTGGAATCCCACTAGTCACGCTCGATCAACCCATACAATGGACTATACGAAATAGGCCCTCTATCTCTATTTAAACTATTCTTGCATTTCATAATTTCCATACCTTCATTTGCATCTAATAATCTCCTATCAGTTATATTATGAATTAATATTAAATTTTTAATTACTATTCTATGATTATTATCAAAAGCATGCTCGGCAACACTTGATTTTTCTGTTATACCATACTTTAAATGAGCTGTGTGTTCTTTGAGATTGAGATTTGAGAAATTGATAGGTGGTTCAAAGGACAAAATGTAAATATTAGAAAGAAGTGGAATATATGAAGCTGGATGCATGGATTGTAACTAAAACTAAGTTGGGCAAACCAGAAGATCTATACAAACGAGATTCAAAAAACAGAGCTCGTTTAAAGTATGGCAGAACAGAAAAATAAGTGTTACCGAGTATGCTTTTGATAATAATCATAGAATAACAATTAAAAATTTTAAATCAATTCATAATATAAGTTATAGGAGATTATTAGGGGCATAGGAAAGTATGGAAATTATTAAATGTAAGAATAGTTTAAATAGAGATAGAGGGCCTATTCCATTGTGTTTGTTGATCGAACGTGTCTAGTGAGATTCCAGGATTGCTTCCGCTTGATCAAGTAACAGTTAGTATAAAAGAGAGTGAGGTAGATTTTAAGTTAGTTTTAATTTTTAGTCATCTCCTGATGATGCTAACACGGTTAGCGAAACGCGCGTCGAGTGCAACAATTCTGTTTAGGTATTGTGGATAAAACTCCGTTTTAATCCACTTAAATGAAAAATCGAACGTTTCATTTTCATACAGGACCACATACTATTCGTTTTGCCAAAGAAAACATATTTTAAACGACATTTCATTGTCGTTGGAACATAAAACATTAAAGCTATTACCTAACGTTGATGACTTACAGCTCCGTAGCATAAATATTACCAAAAATCGAATTGAATCTTGGGGAAAGGCTTCCCACACCTCTTGTATGGCCACGGCAAATTCTTCCAACGTGACAGGCAAATTTTCTTGTAAACGCAAGCGTAACTTTAATGCAGACCACACATGCACATTTATGTTGGAGTCGGGAGATTTTGAAGGAGAGTCTTATGGGTTAAGGTTGCTTGTTTTCAAGAACTCCTGAACAATGCGGACTCTACGTTGTTTTGCATTATCGTCAAATAAGAGAAAATCCAGGCCAAAGTTTTCCGGGAAAGGCAATGTAATATTATACAAAATATCATCTCTATAGACTACCGCATTTGCAGTCCTATTGAAAATCAGTTTTCCGTAAAACATCACTTCCACCGATACCTTCATTTCCCCTCTTCCAAGATATTTCTGAGGAGCCATATTATTTTTTTCATATCGCTCTTCAGGTTGTCTCCAAACGAGGACCCTTCTATCGGAATAGTTCACGTCGAACCTCGTTTCGCCATTAAACACGGAGTTCATCCATTGCTGAATCCTCCATCGCAGGTGATCTAGGGCCCATTGTAACCGCTGAGCTCGATGCTGACGTAAAAGTAGCCGCAAATTATTTTGGTTTTGCCTCCTCCTAACTGTTCTGATGAAAATTACAAACGAATAATTTTTGCTTGGCTGACGTTACAAAAAAATTAAAATATACTGAAGAGAAATACTAATAAATGTTGTTTAAAAGTATGGGTATTTTAATTAATCTGACCCTTATAACGATTAATAACCAAAGAAAACCCAAAATTCTAAAAAATCTGATTTTTTACTATTTTCCCCTCGTTCATACCCTGTCCGTAAAAGGATATTTGATATTTCAACAAATCGGACTAGAACGGTTTTTACGACTAAATTTTCTTTAAAATGTCGGAAACCGCATCTCTTTCCGTTTTCAAGGTATTCAATTTTAAAATCATCCTAATAATTCGATCAGTCCCTTTCATTTGTCCAAATTAGCGAGGAGATCTATGTTTTATATTATATTTTTCATTCGATGCTCAATTTCTTTTGCTGATAAGGTATCTGCATTATTCATAAAAATCTTCAAAAGTAATATTTTCCCATCTTTACAAATAAAACGGTAATAAGCCCGCTCGTTTTATTTTGATATTCCTGTACATATTTCCAATATTGAATATAAGTTCTTTTATAAATAAAAACGTTCACTAGGTTAGTATAATAGTTTATCGATAAATTGTTTCAGTACTTAGTGGCTTTTACTATAAAAGGGCAACACAATGTTTGTTTGGTCTATAAAGCAATAAGGAAAGAAAATGCTCGTAAATACCGTCTAGATCAAATGTCTATAAATGTTTTTCTTTAATTTACTAAATTACCAATAGAAAAATGTAGCCTACTTTCTATAAGATGACATGTTTTCATTACATTTATTGACCGTATCATTGATGATAAAGAGATTAAATTACCAGGAAATGTGAAATAAAAAGACGATATTGGCACGTGCTTATCATTCGCATTCATAGAACCATAGAAGTTCTACGCAGAACTTATAATTAAGGTTTTTAAAACAGTGGTGCTCTTTATGTATCTATGTTTCGAGACACCCTGACCCTAAGTAGCAAAAAACAACTAATATTTCACCAGTGGCATCGCTAGTTATTACGGACTTTGGTCAGCAATTATTATCATTAATCTTCCAAAGTAAACATTCTGACGAAATAAAAATCAGACGCTATCTGTCCCTGTACCAACGGCTGAATTGCTTCTACGTCTTTAGCTCGATTCGCTACCTAACTGTTTATGACACATATTCTAAATATTGCTCTTCTATCTTCATATATCAACAAAAATGTAAATTCAATAAAGTTATGACTGGCTCGTTTCTAAACATACTTACATACCGCACGCTACTTTTAAGTATTAAAGCTTTATATCAACCCTAATATTTCCGAAGGGAAATTTTTAATATTCGCCCTCCACATTTTCTAGCACACTACATGCCACTGAATTATATAGAAATATATTTCAAAATTAATTATTACCAAAACTCAAGAAAGTGTAAACCATTTGACGCCCCCGTCACATCTCCTTCCTGTGGATGATATTCAGGCACACAGACTGCTAAAGCCGGGCTATTGCTATTATTCGTATTTGGAACGGCAAATATTATTGGGATTAGGCTTAATATTTTCACTTACTACTTAATGAAAAAAATCATTATACCTTTAACTTAAACAATTTAACAGGAATAGTAATTAAATAACTAATAAGCAAATATTTATGCATTAACAAATTAGGCAATCGGTGTTCACACAGATGCTTACATACTGCGAAATGTTTTGTCGTTTCATCTCAGTGCCCTTGATAACCCAAATGGCGCTAATTTAAATAGTTGCATTGTTTTTGTCAATTGTAGCTGCATAATCATCACCTATCTAGATTCGAAAGGCGACAACTCTATTTTTAGTATGTTATTATTTTAATTGATAACGGTATGGCTGTTTTATACAAATAAATGCAACCAGAATTGTTGTAACCTCACAGATAATATAAACTAATTAGGCCAGTTTTCTTTCGTATGACATCACATGTTTCAAGCTATTATATTAACATAGCAATATCGTGTCATATGATTTTATTTTCATATATGCAAATAAATTTGGTGTCTCTGGTTTGAGAAGTAGCAAAGTTCCCAGGTGCTCCTGGGAGCACGGGAACGTTCTCACTCCTTTACTGTGGATGGATAATTGCAAGTTCTCAAAGATCTTTTGCAGAGGGCCCCCTTAAGAGTGAAGGAATATTGGCACCAACATATTATCAGAGTGAGTCCATTCAGATTCACTCTTCTCCTCTAGGTAAATGACATATAGGAGAAGAGTGAATCTGGACAAACTCACTATCTCTGGCCTCTGTTCGGGTCGGTTAAATATCTAGAGGTTGTTATCGACTTACCTGAAGATAAACCTATGGGTGTGTACAACTAAACGACTGGGGTCAATGGGCACAGAGGAACTGTATCTATACCTGGACATTTACTGGTCTGGAAAGTTGTCTAACATTAACATAACATTAAAGTTACCTGGTTGCGTGTTGCTAATTGTTTTAGGGTTTGCTTACATTCCCAGACTAGCTATGATACGCAATTGGCCAGAGATGGTACTCATCTTTCTGAAAATAACTGAGCTTTCAGGCTAACTGAGAAATTACACGCTATTGCTCTAGTGAACATTATTGTCGCCCAATACGGATTCCTCTACCTAACCTAAGACTTTCCCAGCCCAACTGCATTGATGATTAATTGTTCATTAATACCAAAAACATGCCTCCCTGATTTTTTTACGTTTTCCTGCAATAATCGAGATATTGTCCAATTACCCACTAAATGGACACCCTGTATAGGATATCATCTTACTTTTCACTTTTTGTGGTATATCATCGAGTATGTCATATTATAATTTGTTGTCACAAAGGTGGACAAATTATCTATTTGTCGAATATTAAGAACTCTGAGTATTATCGTTGACTGATAATAGATAGGTCTCAGCCAACGGTATTATCAAAATGCAGAAAACATTTATATTAAATAATGAACATAATTAATATGTTTCATTTGTGTTATACAATTCAAAGGGATTAAAAGTATTGAACAGCTTTATTTTCGAACACGTATTTCACAGATATTTTCAATGTAACCCTGTACATTTTTTCATATTATTTTATTTGATAAATTCTATATATTTTGCACAAATAGTAATTTGTTCAAAAATAGCGCCGAAAAGATAATTTTATTTAAAACAAGACGCTTTTTTAATGATTATTAATTCGCATATAGTTTTTAAGCTATAAATAACTATTATTATTCAACTTCGTTAATATTTTATTATATTTATTCCACAGGATAATAAATAAAATCTAATAGCTAGAAAACATTTACTTTCGGCTAAATTATTATTAACCATTCAATGCCGCTTTGATGACGGCCCTATCTTTTTTCGTTTTTCAGATATTTTGAAACAACTAAAAATGTGCATTTTATTTTTAAAATCAGTAAACCCATTATTACGACAACTTCTTAAGGGCAACGTATCTCTGCATTCAGATTTTAATTTCGACATTTTGGTTTTGAGATACATCAACATTTTTTTCCTTATGTTCTCCAGTTCTCCAGATATTACTCCCCTAGACCCTTATTTATGGGGTCATGCAAAAAATGAAATGAATTCGATCCCCCTTAAAATTAACAAATATGCTTGAACAACGTGTTCGAAAGGTACCCTCAAATATTAATCGGAACAGTGTTCATCGTGTTACCAGAACGGGATTAAAGAAATGCCAAAAGTGCATAAAAAAAATCGATCGACATTTTGAATTGCAACAATAATTTTTTATTTGTTAAATTTTTTTTATTACTTATTTTATAATTACTAAAAAAATCTTTAAAAATGTTCAGCTCTCTGATTGCAACTCATTAGAAGATATAAGATTTTCGGCAAAATATTCCTGAAAGTCTCTGTTTCGATTGTCATTATTTTTTGACACTTTTTCGGTCGCACTTTTTAAAAACTTCCATATGCAAGTAGATTGGTAATAAGTGTAAAGAGCATTGTTTTTCCAGATATCATTGTGTTTAACTTAGTTTTCTTATTATTTCAGTATTCAGGTCAATTTGGAATCGATGAACTTCTTCAACTTTACGACATTTCGCCAGAATCGGATCTGGCATTATTAAGTGTGTCTCGCTCTGCTTCTGGGCTTGAACTCAGCAGTGCGAGCAACACTTGATAATTCCAGATGCGATTCTGGCGAAACGTCGTAAAGTTGAAGGAGTTCA
>MU182566.1:0-47805 GCA_016904865.1 Pissodes strobi | reverse complement strand
TCATAAACATGGAAAGTACTGTATATATTTAGTCAAATACTACTATAATAAAATATTTTCAAATGAAATGATACCAGTTAGTTGTAGATTATATGGTAATAGAATCAAGCATCAGCTTGACAAGAGAATTAACAGTTAACCATAAGGTCAACAAACCAGTTAATTAGGAAATTGATGAGCTTTTATTATTGATATAAAACAATTCTGGCCTATTGTTAATTTCGTTTACGCCTCGAAATCATTAATCGATTACCAACCGCTCGAAATGATGGTCAGCAGTTTGCGTTCTCAACAAGACCAGTAAATATATTGGACCCTCAATTTAACCTTCAGAGGTGTTTCTACATATAAGATGACTTAGATATATAGCTGTAAGTATACAAAACTGGAATTAAGTTCTTTACGAAATAAGTTTTACTTACAGAGCTATTCGCACATCTGCGTATCAGTTGAAATCTTGTGAAGATAATGCTGTGCTAAAAGCTGGTGAAACTGGAACTTATCTCTAGTGGTTTCATTAAAAGTGTTACGGATGCAGCTTTCTTTTCAACCAAACTTGAACTTCTATCTGTCGTGCTTTTTTATCTATTGAAAATTGGTAATGGGTAGTTTATGGTGCTGCTTTAACTTAATTTGTTTAATCTGTTAGATTGTGGCTGTACCTGGAATATTGTATCACTCCAGTTGAAATGATACACCTAGAACTCGCCACCAGTTACAATACGATTTAAAAATAAATCTTGTGAGTTTTCAAATCGTTATAAAGAAGGATTGTTTCACTTTAGCCGCTTGTTGTTTGGGAACCCGTTTTGGTCTTAGTTTGTCAAATCTCACCTTTCCTCATAAAATGTTCTCGACCATCTTGTCATAGCATATCCCGCAGATGATTTCAGTTTTCTTGCTTGTTTTGTAAAGTAAGATCTTCCAGAGCTCAGATAAGCTCGATTGATAGTTTAAGTGCCCTTTATATATTTTTTCATATACCTACTCCTAACGGAGTATATTTTTAATATTATTGTCATAGTTTTAAGTAAAGTTATTACTTTAAATACTGTTTCAAACCGCTTTTTTAATGACCTCTTTAATGATGTGAAATTAACAATATTAGAGATGATCTACTTGGGATTTAAAAAAATTAAACAAGGTAGAATATAATCATCAACTTTTAGCCTGCCGGTCGAATGCGCTACCGATTACGATACAGAGACTGCACATTTCTTTGGCGTATCGAGGTACCGTTTTCCTAATTTTTATCTTCCCGTTAAAGTATTATAAAGTAAGTATCATAATATGGCAAGTATTGTAATCGGGCAAAATTTATTTATTTTTTTCTATTTCTCGAGTTTTTCATATTTACATTAAAGAGCAAAGATAAACAAGTATTGGCCTCATGTTATATATAATAGAATTAACTAATTATTAATTATGGACATAATTTTTAATTTTACCGAAAGAAACTCGTGGAATTAAAAGTATGCAATATGTTATATTATATTATGTGCAAACTAAGGATAAATTTTAAACGATTATCCTCTCCGCAAAACGCAGCTAAAAAATAGTCATAGATATGGTGAAACAGGCAACAGATAAATTGAAAGTGCATGGGTGAGAAGAATTTACTTTGCTGCGGCACATTGTGTGCATGTCATTACTTCTCAAGGAATTAATTTATATGTCTACGACGTTTTATAGGCATTCTTATAGTAATTATATTTACAATATCTTTATTTAAAAGCTTTCCTTCCTCAATTTACTATAGTAAAACATATTGTATCATAACCACGTAAATTCTACATTTACATTGACTAATAAGTAGTTTACAAAATTTGTTGGTAGTGTTTTCGATAATCGGCAGTCCTGAAGAAAAAATGTACTAGGAATTTGAGATTACCGAAAATGCTTTTCCATACCGACTTCGAAACTAAGTATGCTCCGCACTTACGAATCTCTTAATGCATCATCAGGCCCAAAATTGATAATTGCAGATTTATTTATAATTCTGCTACTGAATCCTGCCTGCATATTATTAACCTTATTCAGAAAGTTACTATTAGAATGTCTAATCTTTTCGGACCAGTCCCATATCTAGCCTTTGTGCTTCTGGTAAAATTGAATCTCTGAGAAGAATATATCTTTTATTTTGGTATTTGGTTTAAACGTTGTATGCCCGATCACCATAGATTCCTTGGTTTTTGCTTTCCTCCTTGTATCCCTATATCTTATTTACATCATCAACTAACAGTGGCCTTTTCCTACACTCATGTTGTTTAAAGATAGAGACAAGATGTTAAAATTAGATATCCACTTCATATAAAACCTATGGCGCATCAATCTACCTTTCTCTCAATGACTCCTAGAATTTGAACGGAATGGCCAGATAACACACGTAATGGCCCCGTGGACTTATCTGGGGTAATGGTTCCAAGGCAAATAATGGTGTCGGCTGTTCTATTGTTCTTATGGCTAATAGCATGTTCCCTTTAAATGTTTCGAGGTTTGACCTCCCTCTGCTCTACAGTATATTATCCACTGATCCCTTCGGTATAGAAGGTAGCTCTCCGATACCTGATTGATGAATCATTTACTAGTTGGCTCATATGTTCTAATTTTGCAAGTGTTCTATATAGACTCTTAAATACGGTATCCACTTATCCGACCCTACACACCTGCTGGGAACTTATTGAAAAAATACGTTTTCAGAAATTGTTGGGTGCCTATTCATAGGAGTATAGTGAGTAATGAGTTAGCATATCAAGAAGTTAAAGTTGTCTTAATAAATAGTTCTTTTAAATCTTTATTGCTTTCACACACTGATGCTGTTCACTCAGTCGGGGTTCTTCTGCATAATGTTATTCAGAATCACTGGGATTTATATGTTCGTACTTTTGACATATCTAAGAGTATCCCCATACCTTGATTTGATTTAAATATTAATTTAGAACTGCGAATATCTGTGATATTTGATCCCATAAGTTTAATCTGTTTTGTTTCCCATTTATTTTACATTTAATTTTACTCTTACAAATGTTTGCCTTCATTGTTGCATAGCCTGACATTTTCTTTATCGGTTAATATAATTAATTGAAACCTAACATTGAATGTCCCAGGCAGTCGACGCGACCATCAACAAAAAGTCTCGCTCTCTTATATTTTAGCAATTACCTCTGATCACAGTGATCACACATATTCTCCATTTTAAGACCAATAGGCATAAATTCAATTCAAATAGTGATTTACATTCCTACTATACCCATAATAGAAATAATTTTAAAAATTTCAAACTTATCCAAATATTCTAATAGTCTTCCTATGTCCTCTGTAGTGTTTATATACTTTCAATTCATTAATTTTATTTTTTGATTTATTTGTTGCTGATTAATATATTATTAATTATTTTATTCTGTTTTAAATTGCTGGCTTGTATCCATTATAATACATCTTTCACAGCAATAAATTTTCTGTATTATGATTTCCCATTTTCTACACACTTTGACAAACAATTCCAAATATGTTTTTAGTATCCTTATATAAACATCCTTGATTCAAGCATTGAAGTCTTCATCTTCCCCTAAGGAATTCTGGATCAACGCTAAAAATATGCTTTAAATTGACGCCTTGGCCAAACCGAAAACAATGATGCGTATACTGCTTCAGCTCCAGACATATCGACAGAGAGCTTCAAAATAAAGTGTATTCTTTCGATAAGAAATGAAAAATAAACGAGAATTTACCTCTATTGAAGGAGAAGATAAAAGTATGTATTAATAAGCCCCTTGTCTACCTACATGAAAACTTAAGTTTTACAACAGGATTCTCAGCCAACTTAAAATGGTTAAAGTAGTACAGAATTAATTGCGAGCTATAGAATAGTGATCTAACTACGATTCTTGGAAATACTTGTCAGGTAGATAGGTACTGCTATTTTTAGATGAGTATAAAATATTAATACATAAACAGAATTTTAGCTAAAAAATCTACAAGTATAGTGAAAATCAGGATTTTTATAAAAGTTTTGGTTGAGTGTCAACCAAACTTAACCAAATATAGTTGTTAAAATATGGGGTACGAAGAACGCCTTTAATGGATTTCCGATGTTTCAAATACTTTTTTGAATCGATGGGTCAATGAGAAAACATTCGAAGATTATTTTCTTTAAATAATTTTGTCACCTCTCCAGTCTATTTCGTAAATAAAATACTATATTAAAGATATTTGCAATTGTAGCTTACATATTTTTGTTTACTTATAACTGACCTCAACCATTATGCCCGTTTTGTACACCACCTTTACACTAATCAAATATGTACATTATCTCTCACTGGCTAAACCTTCAAAATCAACAAACAAAGAAATACACTCTCTTCGTCAAAAAATATTGAGGATATCATAAAGTTAAGCTACAACACAGTTTATCCACAATGCCGAAACAGAATTTTTGCACTCGACCTGCATTTCACTAATTCACACACTGATTAAAAATTCAGTTTTAGTCTTCTCCTGATGATGCCATCATGGCTAGTGAGACGCGCGTCGAGTACAAAAATTCTGTTTCGACATTGTGGATAAAACTGTGTTCTAGTGCATTTTGCCGAAGGTTCCAAACCACAACTTAGTGGATAAACTTAAGCACCTCTTTTGTCACACTCTTTATCACAATGCTCCTTAACCTTCTGTCATTATTCACATTATTGGATCATTTTAAAGAACTTTAGTCAATAGAAACAAAATTATTCAAATTGGAGCGTGACGCCGATGCGCCTTTTTTGCAACTGAAAATGCCCCCTCCAACCGCTTTTATAGGAGGCATACCCACTAAAACTCAGCTAAGCCCAACTTGTGTACGGCCTCTAAGGTCCTTACTGTAGGCTAGCTGGAAGAAATTCCGGGATGTTTTTTCTAATAAGTTCTTGCGAATTAAATATGTCTCCTTGTGTTTTTTGTACACACTTCGCGGTTTTTTTCTTTAGTTTAGTTGTGGTTGGAAACAGATTTGGAGTTCGTACTCCACTCTTGTTCGGTGCCGCGTTGGTATTGGTCTCATTTGTCGTTGCTTCAGGTTGGTATTTGCAGACATCTAGGTGTTTAATATATTATTCGTCTGCGTCTTCTTTCCGGGATGTCTTCTGGATTGCAGTCAACTGCAATTTTCTTTCGTCCAGGTTATCAGCCCTTATTAATATTCGTTTTGTCTTGTTTACTAGAAATTCCCCCAGTGTTTGCAACTAGAGGTCTACTTGCAGATCCGCGTTTCTGACAAAGCAGGGTACGTCAACCGCCATTCTAATTAACTGCTTTCTGTTGCTCTTACCATTTTTAAGCTAGACTTGGCTGCATATCCCCATGCAGTATAACCATATATCAATTGGAATCTTGCCATTGTCTTTATTATTGTTGGCTTTGTTTTGGATCATATGGGACCCTTTCGGCCCAACATGGAACTTAGCATTGCTACTACGCTCTTTGTTTTGTCACTTGTTGCCTTGATGTCTTTCTTTCATGTTAGTCCTTTATCTAGGTAGACTCCAAGGTATTTCACCTCAGTTTGCCATGGTATGTCCACTTGGATTTTCTTGAACTGGAATCCTGCAATCATCCTTCTCCTCTGAAGGAGTATTGCTTTTGTCTTCATTTCGTTTGCCTCGATTTTCCAGTTTATAAACCTTATCGTGAGTTCATCTATCGCGTCCTGTAGTGCGTTACTTACCCTTCACGTATTTCTAAGGGTTAATATTACTGCATACAGTGATATTTTTGTGTTATGGAACGCGAGAATGTCATATGTTAGCGAGGGTCCAAGAACTGAACCCTGTGGCACACCCGCCTCGAATATCCTAGATCTTGATATTTCATCTTTGATTTTGAGATGAAGTTTGAGTGTCTGTCAGACAAGTAACTCTTCACTAGCTTGGTAATCCGTGGGGAGTAGCGTTCTGCTATCAATTTGCAGCACATCTCCTTATGCAATACTCGATCTAAAACTTTTTCTACTACCAACAAAAGAGGTCCTAACGCCTGGCCGTTGTTGAAGTCATTGACTATCTATCCTACCACTTTTAGCAGCAGTAGTTCAGTAGAGTGACCTCTCATGCAGCCATACTGGAAGTTGGGTATCGTATCCTGTTCTTGTAATTTGTCATTCTGACGTCTTAGTATTCCCCTTTCTGCAACTTTGCTTATAGTTAACAGAAGGCTGATGGGTCTGTAGTTTCGTAGAGAGGTTTTGTTCTTGTCTGGTATTGTTATTACTATAATCTCAGCCTCCTTCCATCTGCTAGAAAGTGGCTCACTCTTAACACTACGTTGATGATGTTCATGATGACAACTCCCTTTCTGGGAAGATTTTTGAGTATCAGGTTGCTGATCGCTTCCGCGCCGGGGGCTGTTCTGGCCTTGAGTATTTTAGTTATACTTGAAATTTCTCGAGTTGACGTTGGTGCATCGCACCTTGTTGGTTTGGCTGTTGTATCTAGTTGTCTCACTATTTCTCGTATTTCTTCATAGAGCTCCTTGTTTTCGGCAGGGTATTCATTTAATCGTCCGTGTCCGTGGCTTTGTTGGTTTCCGGAAATGTTTCAGCATTGTCTACGTCTCTGTATATCAGACCAGTAAACCCACGTATATACGGGATTTTTGTTTTGGCATTGTGGAGTGCTCTCTGCGTCTGCTATGCTGTAGCCCACTGTTCTGACTTTCTGTGTTTAGTGTAATTCTATCTTTGCCCTAGCCATTCTAGCATATTATGTTCGTCTAAGTCGCCTGTTGGTTGTGATCAGTTCCTTTATTTTCTCTAAGAGATCATCATATCTTCCGTTGTTTGACATTGCTTCAAGTCTGGAACGAATTGAAATATCGATATGCGAGTAGTGTTTTGGTGTAAAAAAATCCATATAAACTGGAGCGTAATCAATCATCAGCTAGGGGATGAATGAGTTGGAGCTTAATTATTCTGGGATTTTCACGACTCTAGTTGTCGCATATTTACTAAGATATGGATGCAATTTTAGAAAGATTTTACAGAATTTCTTTTTTTTTTCAATAACTCTAATTAATCTGGAATTTTTAAGTTTTCTTAACGATATTTTATTGAAACACAAATTGAAAAACCAATAATGGTAACTACCAATCCACAACATTCGGAAAAAGTAAGTCGAAAAGAATCTGTGAAGCTTCAGAGAATATAAAATTACTAATTTGGATTTATGAAAAAAATCATGTTTTCTATTACTTCTACGAACCATTCAACAAAATTTGGGTTAGTGATCATGGTAACTTTGGCTTGGCTAGGTTGAAATCTTTGGCGAAACTACGAACTATATTTTTTGTGAGAAGTCTCTCGAGCTTAAAAAGCGCTAACGAGTGAACAAACTGTTTATTTTCCAGTTTTAAAATAAAACAAAGACATATCTGCCCATTGGACACAATATTTTAAAATATAAATATGTTTTTGGGTGAGTTTACATTTAATTTTTAATTTAGCCTTGCATAGTTGAGTATCAAAAAAAAACTATTTAATCGTGTTTGTAAGTGACAGCATTTTAAAAATACGCTTACATATATTTTGATATATTTTTTACTAGTGTGTCTACTTTTAAACACATTTTGAGATGTTAATGTTATCTTACTAAATGTGACTAAACAGGAAAAAAATCTCTAAAATTTGTCGAATTTTTGTCATACTTAATTGACCGCTTAATGCAATAAAAAATTAACATATTTTGCAATAACGTAATCCCCTATTATAATCTAGACAAAACAAGCTTTAGATAATCAAAAACTTCTTTCAAAAAATATATTTCTTAAAAAAGTAACAATAAACTAAATTAAATAATTATATAAAAAAAAATCTTCAATATAATTGAATAATCGTGAAGAATGGAACTAAAATATGTCAAATTTTTTGTATACTTTATCCCATGACAATTGTATTAGTTACATAATATTGCTTTAAATGAATTTCTTCCGAATTAAAATAGCTGTTGATTTCATAAATGCTGAATCCGTTACTGGCAGCGGCGTGTTAGTTCCCCGCGAGATGAAGCGGATATACAGTGTGTTTGACCCGTCCTCTCACACGCTGGCTGCTCACAGATAATGTTTACCTGTGCCAAAATTGCTAATTACCAAGGTCGCCTTCCATTGTGATTTCAACACTTTAATCGTATCATTAAAACGCCCGATGATTGCTGATCATTGATTTGCGAGGTTCCTAACCTGTCATCAATACAGACGATGATTGGCGAGAACTACTGATGTATGTACAGACATTTTATTTTTGTCGTGTTTATCCATTATTTTATATTGCTAGCAGAGCAAAAGGTTATTTTCATTACTTACCGAGTTGGAGATTAATTAAAATCCAAGCATCAAAATCAAGTAAGGCGCATAGTGTTTTAAGTGGCTTTGCCGATTTGGTGATTATGGCCTAAAGGGCTTCGAAATGAACAAATTAAATATTGATATACGTAAAATCAACCAGACTTCGTAATTAGTCAGGTGGTTCTAAATAATTTGATCGAAAAAATTCCCACACCTTGGTTTCGAAGGCGGACTCTTAATATCAACAAATTTATTGGAAAATATTAGTCAAGAATTCGGCCTACCAAGCCAAAGCTATGATAAACGCAAACAAGAAAGGAGGAGTGAGAGGCACGTTCCTAGAGAATTGGGGACTGCAAAGTTTTCTACATACTTCTGTCCAATGGCCATAACTATGAAGAAATGTAAATCGAATAAAGACAAGATTTTAGGATGCCTTGGTGTTTTAAGTGGTTTTCTCTGGTTCAGAAACGTGGGTGTTACCATATGCCAATGGATGCCACCTAAACCTGTTTGAGATATGACTGAAAACTCTTGGGACATCTTGGAGAGCCAGAAGAACGTACATGTTCGTCATTAACAAGATCAAGTAAAAATATGGTCATTTCCAACATATGATTATAAAATAATTTTTCTGTACATACATACTGATTTATTAGACATTTAGTACCTATAGTTACCCTTTAACGGGCACGGTAACCATATGGTTGCATTGCCCGAAATCTACTTCTAACCACTCCTATGTTCCTACACGCACCGGTCGCGGTCATCGTATGGACACAATCTAGTATTGATGGTTTCATACACAACCAACTCGAATCAGAGCCGAAAGTTTTAGTTCGCCGGCAGTTTTAATCACATGTTCGATGAGTTGGGACCAAAGACATTTAACCTAGAGAGACCCGACAACTCCTTCATAAAAATCCAAAAACTGGCATCCAACATCAACAAAACGCTTGCCCCGCCTCCTTACATTTTTATGAATCATGAACAAAACTTTATCCCGGCCAAATCCTCGCCGTGAAGACTCGTCCCACACTACTAAATCTAATAATGCCCGCCTGTGCGAAAGCAAGGACAGTCCATAGGCGTAGACTTTGAAATTGTTAGTTCATCATAATAATAATTTTAATAAAGTAAATACGGTTAATTTTAAATGATGGTATTTATTTCGGGTGCATTATTTAAAATAAATGTATGTTTTATTTATATGTGTGGGATTATCAAAGTCGGCGGTTGTTAGATATGGGTTCTGAATGTTAGTTAACACAAAATAGTTATTTTGCTAATGAATGCGGAAAGTGATACTTTTCCACATAGCGGAGTTCAGGCATGTAGTCAGTCCAGCGTGGAAATGTCGCTTTCCGCATGAGCTGGAAAATTTTAAATGGAGCGTGTGGAAAATATGTATTTGCTTTTCTGCAAACGAATAAGCGCTCGTAACAAAAAGCAAAGACCTTTAACCTTAAAAAGTAAAAAAAGAATTGCTTGGAAAAATCGAGAGATTTTTATAATACGGGGTTAATATAATTTAGGATTAATGGTCGCAGAAAAAAAATAGTCTATTCAACTCACATTTAACGGCTATTAAGAGCCGAGTTTGAGAATATGAATGGTCGTTGCATAACATACTATTAAGGAGCAAATATTTAAATAAAACTTCCAAATCTTACACAATTTTATTCCGATTTAAACGTTTTTGTGACACACGGGGTTTTCCAGCTCTCAATGGTTAAAAAGAAAACTAAATAATCCCACTGCTAGCCTAAAAATAAATTAATTTTCATTATTTTTGGGACAAATAGAAAAGAAATGAAACATGAACATATAAATATGACAAATAACTGGTTAATGACTACATATATTCAAAAAGTAGCTTAATCATTATTTTTTTCTATTAAATACTTATTAAATATATATTTTCATTTCATTATAAATACTGCTAGAGTGACTGCAATTTTATAAATCAAATTGTCTGTAACTGGTTTATTTAGATTTGCTAAACTATTATATTGTATAAGTTTTATTAACTATTTTGTATAAATTTAATAAACAATTAGACCGACTTAAAAATATATATTTTATTTATTTTAAACCGCGGAAGTACCCACATTAGGTATATAACATACAAAGACATTTATTAATTGTCTGATAATATATGATCCCGCCACTGTACTGCTGTGTTTCATTTACGGTCTTTGGTGTCGTCGACCTTCAATGCTCTCATTCTATTGGTGCACTACTTTACTGCGCGAATGTTATAAATATTTTGCGCGTAAAACAAGGCGGAACCAAGGGAAGCGGCATTTGATGGATCAAAATTAGGGAAAATAACCCTAACCCAATTGGTGGATCTGATTCATCGGCCGAAGAAGAAGTAGTAGTAAGGGATGTTGAAAGTGGCAATGCTTCATTGGCTACAAGCAAGTAATATTTTATTTGTTATTGAAAATAAAATACATGAGTATGTAAATTATTGGAGAAAACTCAGATATGGAAAGGAAAGGTTAAATTACATTCAACTGGGCTAAAGAAGATTTACCGCCAACATAACATAATTTTGTTCCAAAAACCGATGAGAAAGTACTTTCTTCGCTTGAATATTTCTTGATTTTTTTGCATGGATGCTATTCAAAATATTTTAGATCAGACTAATTTACATTGTACTCATGTGAGCGGACAAAGCATTGCGACAAACAATAAGGAAATTACAGATTTTCTTGCGATAATGCTAAGCATGGGTATTCTGCATCTTCCCTCATATGAAGATTATTGGTCTGTGAGTTCAAGTGTGCCGGATGTTGCGGATCGTATATCGATTAAAGTTATTGAGGCGTTTTAAACATTTTAACGACAATGATCTTATTAATCCAGTTACAAAAGATATATATTTTAAAATTCGACCTCCGATTGAGAAAATTCGTGACAACTGCCAAAAATTTCACTTGGAGAATTACTTCTCGATCGATAAAACCATGGTGGCCTACGAAGAAACTCATGCTGGAGATTTACATCAATATATAAAAAAATAAACCTCATAAACGGCGTTACATTTTTTTGTAATTGCCGGTATCTCTGGGTTCATTCTAGATTGTATTTCATACCAGGGTTCTGCAACTTTCACTGAACTGAATGGAACAGAGAATGAACTGACCGAAAATAAATGTTCGCAGGGTGTAGGAGCAGCAATTGTAATTTCTCTATGTAAGTCACTTCCTGATACAATAAATTCCGTGGTTTACTTCGATAATCATCTGGCTTACCCTTGTCTACTTACCTAAAACAAAACACGACAACGAATTCTGGGTAGATTTCGTTCTAATACACTAGCAGAATTTCCAATTGAGACCGATAAAGTTCTTGTCAAGCAAGAAAGATGTAGTTTTGATTTCAAATCATGCTTAACACAAGGCTTTACTGTGATAAAATAGGTAGACAACAGATATGTATTGCTTAGGAGTACTTTTTATGGAGTAAATCTAACTAAAAGCGTTTCAGTAAATCAGCTGGTAGAAAATAATGTAGTTGGTCCAATTGCATGCAAATACAATAAACATATGGGTAGTGTAGATAAGGCAAATGTACTGATGGACTTTTACAAAACTCCAAGTAAAGCTAAACAATCGTATTTTCCCCATCTTTTCCTGGCTTGTTTACAGGCAAGATTGAAAAATATAAACTTTTGAAATATTTCAGAATTGAAATTATCAAATTTCTTGCAGAATCTGGCACAATTTCCAAAAAAAGTTAGACCGAGTTTGCAAGGTAAATAATCTGAATCACAAATAAAGTATCCCGTAGCTGCAAGACCTGATGATCCTACCAGAAAAGATTGTTATGCGCATTAGCTTCTCCATACAGCAAAGTGAAGATGCAAGTTATGCACTTCAGGAAAGTCTCGTATAAAATGTGTCAAATGTGACCCTGGATAATGTTTAACTGAAAAAAACTGTTTTTATAAATTCCATAACTAGTTTTTGAGAAAAGTTCTGTTTTTCAAAATAAATATTTTTTTACCTCTTAGGTTGGTGTATTTATTGAAAGTTATGAAATGTTACTGGGCAATATAACCATACGATCACAGTATCAAACTCCTCTAATATCAAACACTGGGTCATTCTATGACTTCTAATAGCTTTCAATGAGTATCTCAATCATCTATTCTATACTAAGTAACAGATTTTTTCTCTGATTTATTTTTGGGTTTGATCGATAAAAGGTTAATGAGATTCATTAGAATATTGAAGTTTTATTAAGATACAAGTTAATGCCCAATAAAATGCAACATCACGGCATCATACGGCCAATGACAAAGATTGCCACGACCATGATATTTTGAAAAATTATCAATTTTGACAGTTTAGAGATACTATTTATTTCGTAAATTTTGAAAAACACCTATTTTTCATTATTACGACTGGTAGTAAAAAATAACGAATGCAAGTCATATTTAAGGGCTATCGTAATGACACTTGCATTCATTACGATATTCGCCTTCTCATACTTGTGTCGTAATGGCTATCATTAAATACTCATAGCATCGCTAGGACCATGACGGATTTAAAATGTATCAATTTTGGCAGTTTGTAGCTATTATTTATTTAGTAACTCTTGAAAATTAAAGTACTTGTTTTTTAACATTATGGCTGGTTGTAAATAGAATAGTGTAAGCAAGTCATATTTAATGGCCATTAAGATACTCGTATTCATTGCGACACTGGCCTTTTCATACTTGTATTTTAATAGCTATCATTAAATGCCTATCTCATAATATACTATTTCTACTCCTATACGACTTTGTAATTTATTAGACAATTACTAGGCACAGATTTTTCATTAAGGTACAATTTTATGACCAATAAAAATGCAACATTATATCAATATTCTGTCAATATGGAAGACTGACATAGCCATTTCAGATTTAAAATTTATTAAATTTGACTATTCATTTGAAACGTAAAGTGTATAGGTAATTCATTAAAACGACTGATCGTAGAATAAATAATGCACGTAACTCACCATCTAATGGTAATTACATAGTTCTCATCTTCGCGTCTTTATAGCTATCATTAAATACTCATTGCATGTTGTACTAATCTAAATTTTTATTATTTGAGTTAATTTCATAAAAGTCAAGAGGCCCAATCCCTTGAACGGCAACGGTCAAATAAACCATTTTGATGTTGATATCGATCTTTAACACGTAAAATTGTGAAAAATATGGCGCCGCAAGTAAGTGACCTCTCATAATCACTACACATCAGACACGATTTTAAACAAAAAAAAAAAACAAAATTATTTTTGGAGAAATGCAGCAAATCTTTAATTTTTAAATTTTTTAATCAGATAATAAGTGATTATCGCGGCCTTAAAATAAATTTATTAAAATTTTAAGTTAGTAAGTAACGAAATCTAAGCTAAAATTAAAGTAGATATATCTAGATAATATTCTACCCAATGAGCAATTATTATTAATTAACAAATACGTGACTGTGTGTTATGTGAATTAATTTCTTAATGAAAGTTTTTTATACGATATAATGGGATAGAAGGCTTGAGTTATATACTTTTCTTATATATGGAAACTTGTGAGAGCATTTCGTGTTATTAATCATTTGTCATCAATTTTGAAAAGTCGATGCTGTTAAAAACATGATGAGCTATGATGATATCCGAAAGAAGTGTTGTCGGTTTTTTTAAAAGTAACAAAGGTCCCATAAATAAATGCAAATTTTCTTAAGTAAGCAATTTGAAAGTTTTTCGTGTTTTTTCTATCTTACTAATATTCGAGATGGCAACACATACTACAAAAATCGGTAGTAAATGTGGTTTTTAGCTTTAAGTGTTCAGAATTATTTCATAATTCGTTGTGCATTATTTAGTTATTTAACCACTTTACAAGTTATGTTTCGTTGGCTGCACAATCCATAATTCTTGAACTTTTTCCTTTATAATTATATGCATATTACGGGTACTGCCTACTACTGATTAAAATCTCCATTGCTTACCAACACACTTCCTTTAAAATCACAATGAAGAAGAACTTTTTACTACTGTTAGTAGAGCGGTAATAATTAAATGCATTTTTGTTGTCAATAAACTGAATTAGAATGAATGATATTCCGATTTAATTTAATTGCATCAAAATTTAAGCATCAGGGCATGAATCAAATTGATCGCATTTCGTAAAAAATTAGTAATTTTGTCTTTCGTGTGAACGGCACTATAGAAATTTACCTGAAAACAATGCAAACTTTCAGTCTTGTATAACATGAAAATTCTGGCCACATTATTATTAAATTATGTTTCCTTATTCTTGTAATCTTGTCAAAGTCAAACTTAAAATGTGACAAAGTGCAAGAGCTTACTGTATTTCTCACCGTTTCCATTTTAAATTTCTGGCTTTTGACAACGAAGGCAGATTTGTTCGTAACCTCAAGTATTCCTTTAGGTTTTTAAGCTTCGTTAGGATCCCTTAATTATCACCTATGTAATTTCCACCCTGGGGCCAGAACAAAATAGGTTCTATAAAGCACTCAATAATACCAAATTAATAAAATATCCAGTGAGGCAAATATGTACATATACAGCCGTTGAATATCTATAGGTAAACGAATTGAGCTCAAGTTAACTTCGATATCAAGGTTACAAAGTAAATTAGTAAAAGGCAGTTATGTGAAATAAATTACTGTCATGAGCTTTACAGCAAAATACAATAAAAATTTACTCAATCGGACACTGGCCAAATGAATTCTCTAAGTAACTAAAGATAAAATTAAGAATCTCTTTTAAAGGCAAGCTCGGTAAGCAAGATAGCTAGATCAATTAATCAAACAAGAATTAACGAGAATATTAGCGATATACGTCAAACGGCCTACAATTGTTTAATTATAAATTCATTAATTAAAATGATACATAACGATAAGCAATATACGTTAATTAAGGCAAATGACCGACAGTCATTTGATTACATATTCATTATAATTAAAATGATACATAATGGTGAGAGATACACGGTAATTTAGGCAAACTACCTACTGCTGCATAGCTACAAATCCATTAATCAAAAGGATATATAACGGTAAGAAATATACGGTAATTTAGGCACTTAAATAAATTAAAATCGATTTTACCAGATTCTGGTCGAGTTTTAGACACAGACGCTTCCTGCGTAGTACATCTCCATCATGTCGTTGCTGCACCCTGTCGAAAAAAAAAAGCCTCGGCACGGCTAACTTACGGCGGCATAGAAGGTATTCTGTCCAACAGAAGGAATTCCGTCCCACAGAAGGGCCCTAAGTAAATGATAAATAATTTTCATCTTAAATAGAAACACTCGTGTCGAACATACCTTTAAAAAAGGGGTCACCACGTTAGATCATCACCAACATTTTTAGGCGATATGGCCGATAAGTTTAGAAAATATACCTAAGTATTAATTTGCTTAATACTGCAACGACACAATCAGGCCGTAGTTAGATCTGAGGGTCAAAAATAGCAATGATAAATTCCGTTACGGAAAACGCCTGCTCACCGTGAGTATTCAGGTGAGAAAGGCTATCAATTTTCTCAAAAAAGAATATATACCACCTCTGTCAAGTGATGCTCCAAACGGATATACCTGACGAGCAGGTTGGACTCCGGAAGTGGTCGCGAGAAGTAATGTAGCGAGAGTATAGATATCACAAATCGACCAGTAAACGGAGAAAATCGCAATACCGTAATTAATAATATGTACAATCTTAAAAACGTCTGCAGGCAAACTATAGTTTAAAATTCTACTTTTAAATGTAAGCCATCCCAACGTCATGTGTCCGAAGTTGTTTTCCGATTGATTTATTGCCTACTACACAACGTTGAGTGCAGTTGGCTATAAGTTGGTAGTCGGGGAAAAGCTGTTTGGGTACCCACTAAATGAACGCATCAGAAAAATTTGCTGGCTAATGCAAAAGCTAAAAGCTCTTGCTTATTGAAGCAGGGATCACTTTTGAGTGCCAATTAATTAGGAATGCTATTCATATTAAAGACTTTTAGGGCAACTTCCTTCGTGTGTAGTGAGTTAATGGTAGCTTGGTTGATACTTTTTGCGTCTCTGTGTCTAAAACCAATTTGAACAATAATTCACCTTTAATGAGATGCTGTTTAACACGTCATAATATAGTGGATTTAAATTGAAATTAAGGCTGAATTTATACCGGCATTTTAACTTAGTTATAGATAGTTTAAATCTGTAATCGGATTGTATAGCGGTTGATAAAATAAATATTGAAATAAATAAATAAAAATGAATCTTCCCGCCACAAGTTGGTTGACCATTCAGGTTTCCTAGGAAGTGCCAAGAGATTCGCTAGCTGAGCTAGCTCGGGCATTCTTTATTATGCACTTCGACGTGCTCGTTTTACAATAAGAGATCGCTATGCAGACCTGCATTTTAATGAATAATAAGAAAGGATTTGTTGACTGTGAAAATGGCGGTAAATAAAAACAAGGCGTGTCACAATGATCAATTTTGTCGGAATTCCAGGAATCATAATTATTTGTTGTTGAATTTTAAGTGAAAACATGAATGGTAGTATCTTAAGAATGTAAAATGATTCTTGGCAGTTAACATTGAAACTGTAAACAAACTTGTCAATATTATGCATAGTTCTAGCTTTCAAGTATTGGATAATAAGTTTAGTAGGTCGTTAGAGCACAATTATTATAGATTGTTTCAAAATTACAGATAGTAACAAAAAGTCTATGGTAGGGGTGCAAATCAGTTTACATTAATAAGATTTTACTATTCTTGAAGGCAATCGATATGCCAGTGGCGTGTCTACATTTAAGAAATTCAAATTAATAAAACTAAACATTATTTTAGCAATTCTGGATGAATGATTAAAAAAAGTCTTTTTGCAACATAAAGAAGAATAAATGAAAAGTCATCAGTGCTTTAATATTTTGTTTTAGAGCCATTTCATCAATCATACATTTTGAGCAAGGAATCTTATTCAAATTCATGATTTCAAGTAACTCCTTTTTAATCATATCTTCTTCAGATGATACTACTATTGAAGGAAGCCGTCGGATAATATCGTATTTTTCTCCGAGAAGTTGGTAGTTTTTCATGTTTCCTGGAGTTGTAGTTCGTATTCTCGTACACGAGAGTGGACCCAGATTAGGGTGGTAACTACTAGCGTTGTCCGTAACGATAATTGACTGAAGATGAATAAGGTTCAACATATTAGCCCGAAGCACCTGCGTTTTTCCTCATGATAATCATCAGATTTCTTTGATCAAAATGGTAGTAAGCCACCATCCACAAAACCAATTTTTACTAACACTATGTGCAATTATTAGAAATAGAGGTTAATATTGTCACGTCTATAGAAAATAGTGTAGGTTTTGAGATTAACGGGGTACTTTAAACTGTTTATGGGACGGCTTGCGTCACTCTGTATAATAAAGTTTTACCGTCATGACCTTTATGACGTAACGCCACGCCTTGGTGTGCAGGTTATGTAGCTCAGACTCGGGACCGATCTTCTCCAGGTGAGAAGTGATGATAAAGGAGGCACTTCAGTTAAAAACAATAACAATGTCTATAAGTCGAAGACTTGATAAATTTACACTGTACCCGATTACTAAGGTCCGCCAGATGCATGTGAAATAAATATGTAAGTGAATTGCACATGCAAGCATCCAGGATGAAATAAAATATTTAGCCGCTCAAAGTAAAAATGGTCCGGCCAGTACGAAAGAATGTTTACGAACAATAAGGGCAACCTTGAACATTTTGGGCATGTTTTACGAAACGATAAATATCAACTTCTGCATCCATGCCAGAGAAAAATACAAGGACAACAAGGTTCAGGACGTAGGCGAGCTCCATGCTCCATGGCTCCAGAACGTATATGCGGCAACGGTGTTTCGGAACGCTCTTGACAAACTACAAATTGTATTGATGATCACCAATTAGTCGGGCAGCGGAATAATTTATTAGATCATTAAAATGCTCAAAGTTTAGAAAGAGCTTATATCGGAATGTCTTTAAGCTAATTCGTTAAGTCAGTGACATTTTCTTTCTTCTTCGTCTATGGATTTACTGTAACTTACAGTGCAGTCTACAATAAAATCTGAAGCATTTGAAAAATAACGAAAGACGAGTTTGAAAAAAATGTAGAGCATATATTACACCTATTCACCTTTAAAGCTTTCAGAAATATAGTTCTTCATGTTAATTAGCCTCATCTGGGAATAGGCATAGTGTTAACTGAGTTTACGACTCAACCTCAACTGTATCACCATGTGAGAAATACTTCAAGACAGTAGCCGGCCTTCATCATACCTATCTACATAATAAGATTATCTTCGCATCATTATACATGATACAGTTTCAGGGGTTCTTTTAAGTCATGTGGTATGCAACGACAGTAACCTCTCATGATTTTCAACTGATTTCATAAAATATCTCCGCAGAGGGCATTCCAGCCAAGAAGTATAGAAGGACGCATATATGTTTAGTAGAAATTCACAATTGAGTCTCTGAGCAATTGCATCTCGGAATTCACAATAATTGTACCTATCTTGGAATTCCAGATTGCAACTGGAGATTCGCAATGGTAACTTGGAGTTTACGATAGCAACTCAGAATCCACAGTTGTACTTATAGCGCTGCTAACTCTGATTTTGTATCAACCCGACTGGACTGTGGAAGGTATAATAGTTACGCGACTGATATATGCAATTCAATTTGAATATGAACGTAGCTGGGTAGACACTTAGAACAAAAAGGCAGAAACGGATATTTGAATTACTTTTTGTAAGATAATGAGTTCCTTGATATTCCAGTTACCAGTTAGAACATATCATGCTGACGTGAAATCATACACATTTTACCTGGTCCCATTACTATAACAAGTCGTAAAGTGTCAAAAATCGTTATAAATGATTCAACATTATTTTTTGTACTTTTCAGATATGTAAATCACCACTGTGTTTATAAATAATAAAATTTCCATCCTCTATTTTATGTTTGCCTTTAGTTCCTTGATCCTTAATGTAAACTATGAAAAGTTTGAATAAATATAATTTATTTCCCATCAGAAATAGTTGCTCTTTATTGAAGATTAAGGTTTGATAGATTTTATCTCTGAATTTACTCTCGATTTTTGGACAACCTAAGTCATAATTAATTTTTTATTACGCATGCATCATAATCAACGATTATAGCACGCTGCAGCGTACTTAAAATGATGTTTATGATGCGCCTACTTTTTTAAAGGTTGCTATAGAAACATTTGATCATGTCAAATGTGACAGATTAATATATTCGTCATTATATCCCTTAAGTTTAATATTTAAAACATTTTTGAGATTATGATGCATTCGTAATAAAAAATAGCGTATGATATACTTGTATAAGAGGCCTTTATAGCCATTGCGACTTACAAAACACTCCGCTGCGCGTCGTGTTTTGAAATATGTCGCGCGTGCTTTAAAGGCCCTCTTATACACTTATATCATAATTTACTATTTTATTACGCATGTATTATAATCAACGATTATCGCATGCTGCAGCGTGCTTACAAATGATGTTTATGATGCGCCTACTGTTTTAAAGGTTGCTATAGAAACCTTTGATCATGTCAAATGTAATATATTCGTCAATATATCCCTTAAGTTTAATATTTTAAACATTTTTGAGACTATGATGCATTCGTAATAAAAAAATAGCGTATGATATACGTGTATAAGAGGCCTTTAAAGCCCTTGTGACTTACAAAATACTCCGCTGCGCGTCGTGTTTTGAAATATGTCGCGCGTGCTTTAAAGGCCCTCTTATACACTTATATCATAATATACTAATATTGATTATGCAAGTTGCAATATACTTTATTTATATAATACGAGACTTGCAAAAAACTATTCAAAAATGTATCTTTACTGTGAATATTTTGAACAAAAAATAAAAAATAATCTGAAATTTTAAATTTGTATTGTTTTACCAGGATGAAATAATAAAAATGTATAATATCGACCTTGATGGATTATTACCTCACATATATTTATCATTACATTACAATTTCCATATTAAACCGGTATAGTTTTATTTGAAAATTGAAATACTACGAGTCAAGAAATGACTTAATTTTGACCATAGTTAATAGGTCATATATTGTCTATCATGTTGTCGAATTCAAAACGTGATAAAGAAAATTGGAGATTTTATTAATTTTATTTTTTCTACTTTTATAGCTGAGCGGTTCCGGTATTTACCTAATTGATATTCACTCAACATATCTTTAAATTTCTTTTCCGTTTTTATTTTAGTTTGTAGGTATCATTTCTTTATTGTTTTTGATGAAACTTCTGGAGAATAAGCTGATGATAGGATTGCGAAAGATACGAAGTGTGCGATTTGGCAAAAGCGTAACATTACAAAATGTGAGATACGGGGAGCGATTGAAAGTAGAGAGGGAGCTATTGCGTTCGTAAAGACAGAGAGAAAGTTACTCGGTGACACGACGAGGCGAATTTTTCTTCCCGACCGTCTACAATTCAAACCAAGCCACCGAACATTAACAATAGACTAAAAGCTCCACTCTAAGCTCCACCACCAGCATTTCCCTCTTTGCTCCGTCGCGAAATCTGGTGAAATGCTGGTTAACTACTCAGGCCTCGTGCCACGATTCACACCCTTTCGTGGAAGTCTGGCGTTTCGCCTTTGTAAGTGCTACATCAAAAGTGCCGACTGAGAGTGAACCTTCTAGTCTCTTGTTAATGTTCGGTGACCTAACATGGGATCTGTATCTAACAGGTCTTTTATCTTCCTCTCTATCGCGCCGAACTCGCCGCGGTTTAGTGTACAGTATGTTCTATCATTCGTGTCAGCGAGTTTTCATAAAATAAAAATATTAATTTATTATTTAACGGAAAACACCTGGTGAAATATGAGAGGAGGAGTTATGCGTCATATAACTAACATACTGTGTGGGCTTTGTATGCTATTCTTCGTTTCTGTTTTGCGTGGATGAAGTTCCACTTCTGGTGTGAGGTTCACACGCACATTCATTGTTTTAAACTATCTCTTCGACAGACCTAAATAGCGAAGGTCAACATAATGTGAAGTGTAGTGATGCCGCCGAGACGCGAAATTCTCGCCTATCGTCTCACCTCTCGACAAGACGGGAGGTTTTATTTCCAACAAAAAAGTTTTTTGTCGAGACGAAAAATTCTCGTGTCTCTCGAGTCCTCTCCGAGAATTTCTGTCATCGTATGCATAATGCTTTTCTGTAATATTATTTTATATAGATTAAAGGTAAAGTTTGAAAAGAAATTAACTAAAAAGTTTCTTGAATTGAGTGCATTTCTAAAATATTGTATTTTCACATACATGCAAGGTGATTAACTTTTATTTATTTATTCATTTATCAAATTCACAGGTTAATTAATTAAATCTAATATCAAATCTACAAGATAAAAACAATTAAATACATTTCCAGGACCAGATAATGTGAGTGTCATAATACCTACTGCCAGTTTATACGTTTGATCTGTTTTTTAGAGCCAGATAGGGTGCCACCAAAAACGCCTGCATCTAGTTCATTAAGCAATCGTAGCGTTCTGTTAACAGGGGAGTGGCGGCCATAATTAGTTGAGTGGAAAGAAACGAGAAGTGATCGAAGTTACGCAAATGACGCTTTGGTATATTCAGACTCACCTTGAAGAAGAGACGGTGACAAGCCTTTAGCCCATTAAGCAATTTATAGACAAAACATAAATCAAGCTGCAGGCACTTCCTCTCAAGGGTTTCAAAGTTTAATCAGAGGAGCATCTTAGGTAGTCATCAGCATGTCGCAGGAGCTTAATCTGTACCCTTTCTAACGAGTCAAAATATGTCCGATATTCAGGTGACGAAACAATTGTAAAATATTTGAGGTTGGATCTTACGAGAGAGGCGTAAAGAATCTTAGCTGTGTTTACGGAAAATTAACGACAGTTTCTCGTCACAAACTTCAGAATGTTTAAACCCCTCAAGCAAATCCTAGACACATGCTCTGCAAAACACAGTTTTTCATCAAACCATTTTTCAAGGTTCCTGACAGCTCTCACACATCTATAATTATCGTTATTTATTTTGTATTAAGAATTGAACTTTTATAGCCTCTGAAAAGCTTATGTAACAACACTTCTTGACGTTCAACGTCAGGTTCTTGGTATGAGAGAGCACTCAAATTACTCTGGAACCTCACTAAGTCCGCCCGCTGCTCATACTGACCGCTGACCGGTCATACTGACCGCTGATTCTTGGATCATACTTGATATATCATTGACAAAGAGAGGTACTCCTAACACAACCCTAATTGGAGTGGAAACAAAGTTTCAAATTTTAGCTCTCTGCAACCTACCCTAAAGAAAATTGTTCAACCATGCAATATGAGTGATGGATCAAACCACATAGCCAGCAAACAATCTGAAGTTGTTTCTCAAATGCTTTAATCGCGTCTACCTTATACATCACCAAAGTATCAGTGATTGATCTCTCACCTGCGAAGCCAAACTGGCTCTCACTAATTATTATTCTACACCTTCAAGCAAGTTTGAAAGGTTTTGATGATATAAAAATACGCGTTTTTGTAGTTGTGACTTTTTGATTGAGTGCAATTAAATAACAATGATATTTGAAAAAAAAACTCAAAAACTATGCAAATTTCCATATACATATAGGAATAACACATCTCAAAATAACGACTAATATCGAACACATATATCAATATACAGGATATTCCATATGTGTTAATCCACAAAATAAAGTACCCTCAATATAAAAATGCAACTCAGGTCAATCCAAGATATTTTTATGTTCACCTTTTTTCGTAACTCTTACAGGTACCCAAACAAAGTAGTAGGTCATCGTATATGTACCATCCTGTATACTAATGCAAAATATTGTATTTGAATAAAAAAATATTTCCTATGTAGATCTCATTGGCATATGAGATGTTTTACTCTGAGTAGTTTAATAGATTTATTCTTTGTTTTATTCCTTTTTATGGATGCTACATAATACATAATAACATCTATTTTTATATTATGACTCAATTAATATAGCCAAACAGACATGTTATATCAAACTTAATATTTTATTTTCATAATTCCGATATGCGACTGATATTCCACTTAACTTGAAATAAATTATGCTAAACTAAGAAATGCCCTGAAACTACCAGAGGAGTACGATATAGTTTGACGCCCTAGTATGTGCACCATGATCACAAATAGATGGTGGTAGCTTATCTAGATTTTGTTGGGATTTGTTGCATGCAAACTGATACACAAATAACATAAACTTTTATTTTTGTCATTTAACTATAATAATATACAAACAACGTAAATTATCATAATTGTTTACGTACGTGTTATTGCTATAACAATTATTTCCTTAAATAAAACTCACTACTGCGGTCAGGGTCTAATACCGCAAATTATTCTTAATAATAGAAAAATAACATGACAAAAAATTGTAATTACTCGTCTTCACGTAAACTTGAAAATTGCCGGTTGTCAAATGCATCGCTGATTCTTTAAACGACTTTGTTCTACCAAGAATAAGAAGCATCTTATTCTTCAGGTAACAATAACCTGCCTACTGATGTCTAGGCTGATCTTCAAATGTGCTCAATGAGCTCATATTCTAAATTGTAGTTTTTTTATTGTAATTATTACAGAAATAAATAATGATAATTTCCATATTACTAATAGTACAAATCCCATCACACCTTTATATTTTCGCAAAAAACTCCAATTTTTCCTATGACAGCAAGATAAAATGCACACTTAACGTGGCTAGAAAGTGCCTTATAGCACGCGACATTTTTCAACTTAAGTGTTGAAAAATAATTTCAGCAGGATACTATTTGAACCGACGTTGGATGGTCTCAATTTGAAAGCATATTGAATCTAACATGTTGACTTTACAGATGTGGAAGACGCGAAGACTACACACGTATTCAAAATTCGATTTTAACACACTTTTGATATTATTCGTTTTCTTATGATTATAAAAAGTGCCGTTTGTGTCATTGTCATAGGTGGTCGTAACAAAAATAGTATACGTTACTCATGCGATAAAGTTTTCAACCTCGGAGGATTCCCGCACTCGGCTGGCGCGTCGTGCTATATATACAACCTCTCCTGAAAACTAGCACTCTCAATACTTGTTATGTAATATAATATATATCAGTATCAGTAACATTAACGGCTTTACGCCAAATGTAAAATTGGCAATTCGGGTCTTGAAAACGTTTGACGTATGACGTTTGACGTTATGTTCTGGCCAAGAATTTAACTCTAGCCGTAATTTCAGGGACTGTTGATCAGATGACTATAAGCATAGAATTGGTTCTATACGTTCTTTATACAATGCAGGAAAGATAAGTGGAAATGCTAAATTATTTAACTAAATATCCTTTTTCCGAAATTTTCAGTCTGACATATTTCCGGGCTCTTCACATTAGTAATACCCTAATGTTCATTTATTAGAAGGGTAGTGATTAGGAATTATATCGCAAATTGATCAATAAAACACCAAATGTTGTACAATATCATAGATTACTAAATTATGATACATAATAATAACAGAAATAATATCAATAGATTTAACTCATGACATTTGATATCATATTTACTGGATCGAGAAAGTATTTAAAGCATAACATTACAACTGCCTGAAAAATCAGGCAATTGCAAATCCGGCGAATATTCTGTTATATTATGCAGGTTAAATAGGCAGAAATATTATCAACCATAATATAGAAGTACAAATGTTGTCAACACCAAAGCAGCTTTTGGTACTCTTTTAAGTTGCATTTAACATGTCATGTTCACTCTTCATATTTGAAAATGTAGACACAATCCATAAATGCCTTCAAATTAAAATAGCTAGAAGTACAAAAAAAAATAGAAGCAAACAAGTTTCTAATTAATAATTGGGTACATCATTTTTTCAATTTCGGACTCTCCCATTTTACGATCTTCGGTAAATCTACAATTTACATACAACATTATAACCCATAGCATCATCGAACATTTTTTATTAAACATCCGCATTTCTCATCTTTTTTATCCGTTTATGTCTAATATTTTGTAACAAACAGATTTTGTAAGGGCGACGCGCAACGTTCAAATAGGTGAGGACGTGACAACCCCGGCGTATAAGGCAGGGTCTACCTATGCCTTACTCACGAGTACAATAAGTAGACCCGGGACGAAACGCAAAAATGGCGCAGCAGGAGAATCTAATCATGGCGTTATGTAATTATGATGACTATACTGGCGAAGTTTTAAGGTGTAAGGCGGAAATATTAGTGGCTGTAATAATATTGGCGAAATAAAACGTGTTACTAAAAATTAATCGTTTACAATTTACATTATTACCTACTTGGACTAACTAACTCGACTGATCATTCATCAGATTAGCGTGTAATTTCCCGTTTCAAGCTCACATCTTTTTCGGTAATTAAACAAAATGACAATGGCGGTACTGCGACAATACTCTGTGATCTATTCAGAGCATTGGACAGGCTCTTGTATTTTAGATCGAGTACCCCGCAGCACTCTGTCTTAATTCTCATTTTCCGGAATACCTTTGGAAAGTTCATATAAATTTAAATCATCGTTCACTTTCACGTCGGATTCAAAATTGATCCTGAAGCTCCAGCAAATCGTATTATTTTTTTCTAATTTGTATACAGGGTGCACGAGATTTGAGAAAATATTAGGAACGATCAAGAATAAAGTACCTTAATTTCCGGAAATACGAGAAGAGGATATTAAGCAAAGTTGTTCCAAAGGAAACATGGGAACCCAAAATATGGCCTCCTTCGTATAGATTTATATCATTTTTTAATTTTTATTTGAGGTTTTCTGATGTTAACTCGCATGGAAACCTTAAGAAAGTTGGAGTTTATTTTAAGAACATTTGTTATACCCAAACCGACCATGAAATTGAACCCTGGAAATGGTAGTTTTGCGCTTGTTTGCGACATAATTAGCTCTAAAGCATTAAAAAAAACATTATTAATCCTATTTTCAAGAATAACGTACTGAAATTCGTCAACAATGTTAGTCTCATGTTATTGTCATTTTGTCATAGAAAATAAATTACTATTCTAATGCATAACCAGCGATCAAAAATTGTTCGTTGTTCGGTGCTACGGAATGGAAGAAAATATTTCTTGTGCTGCTGTGGAGAGTTCCACGAAAAATGGCCCAATGTGAATAATATGAATATCAATACAATTGTAAAATTTATGCAAACAGGAAGCACAATGCGTGCTAAATGTTAAGAAACAAAATTCGACGTATGATGAGGAAGAAAATACTGCGGTTGCATTAGTAATGGATTCCGTTGGAAGATAGCCCTGCAAATCTTTTGTAAATTTTTTAAAGTCATACCATATAAGCCCAAGTTTACCCATACACTCAAAGTAAATGATGATGGAAATCGATCTTTGTCTGTGGTTTGGCGAAAAATATTTGAAAAATAGAAAGTTTACAAAATCATAATTTTTTCGAATGAAGTAACTTTTTCTACTAATGAAGTGGTAAGCTTGCAAAACTCATGGTATTGGGTGTCTGAAAATCCATACTTTCGAATTCGATACAGACGGCAATATTCAAGAAAAGTCCATGTCTGTTGTGGTATCTCTTATCATGGAGTAATTGGTGCCTATTTTTTTTTTATCAAAATATATATTATCCGCACAGCTACTTAGAAATGCTAAATACTGCTTCGCTGGACTACTTAATTACTTAATTGATATATCTATCAATGCCAGACAACAAACACAGGACAGAACGGCCACTCAGCACACTCAACACTAATTGTGAAAGAATGGAATCAGCAATTTCCTGAGCACTGCATCGGAAGATACGGGCTAATCCCTTGGCCTCCTAGGAGTTCCGATTTCACTATTATATTTATATTTCGTTATTATCTTAAACAAAAGGTTTACGCAACTCCGCCTAATAATAATGTACAAACTCTAAAAGACGGAATTAGCGAAGACATTCAAGCAATTCAAATTCGGGAGATAAGAAATGCGTACAAAGCGTTCGTCGATAAGGCTGAAAGATGCAAATCAGTTAGTGGACACTTATTTATAGTTTTTACATTTTTAATTATTTTTTATGGTTTGGGTTAGTTGTTATTTCGTAGCTTTTTTAAAATAAATTATATATTTTCAAATACAGAACATGAAACAGAGCTCACTGAGTTCTCTTAAGATTTCCATGCCAGTAAATATCACAAACCTCAAACAGAAATTTAAAAAAGAAGTAAATCTCTACATGACTTTACGTCCCAAATTTCCTCTGAAAGGAACAATTTCTCTTAATTCAATCCGTGGACGCACTGTATATATATATATATATACAAACATGTATAATATTGATTGATACTGACTGTTGAAAACTGTTATGGAGTTTTTACGTTATATTGCGGATAATTTTAAATGTCATAAGCTCTTTATTCTATTACTTATCTTAAGAATACTATAAATCAATGAAATGAAATATTTTTGACACGCTGCAGGAAAGTCTTCGCTCTGAGGCAGACCTGATGTGAGTGACGATCACCCTAAGGCCGTGTCAATACAAGAACCTCCCCATGCTTGAATCTCAATATTTTTCTACTGAAATAATTAATTAATGATTAAGTAATGTTAATATTAATATGAGAGATCTATATCGATTGCTTTATTAATTCTCGCCAATAACTGCTTTTATTTAATTTTCAAATGTGCTTCCTTTTCCAAAAAATAAATGACTCACAATTAGATAGATACTACTGGCTACTGGTCATAATTTTAGTTAGTAAATAAATTGGACTTTTTTTTAGGTTAAAGAAGTGGACTTGAAAAACTTCTTAACCGCAACGGAATGGAATGAACTAATTGGAAATGATGGTAAGTCTTAATTTTTTACTATCAAAAAGTATGAATGTTAACTAAAAGTTTATCATTAAACCATTAAACAAAATAGCAATGAAACACCTTGTATATCATGCAAATTTTAATCCAAAAGGATCATGAAGAGCGTAACAGAGCGCTTCACATTTAATGTGTCATCCAAAAGCACGAGTCTTTGTACCATGCTTTTGTTGTATTTTCGTATATTTTAACTTTTATTTTAATCTAAATTATGTGAAGCATTTCTCATAATTTGACGCACAATGTGTGATATGTAATTGTGATCATTGTCGATTTTTGTTGTGTTTGATCCATGGATATGTCCTTTGTCTACTGACAAGTAACACTGATGATGGCTACGGCCGAAAGCGCTCTGTTACGCTCTTCATGATCCTTTTGGATTAAAATTTGCATGATATACAAGGTGTTTCATTGCTATGTTTCGTACATGCACACAGCCTTTACCCTTCATTTCATTAAACAAAATGGTAAAATGCTTAAGGATCTTAGTATCTGGATGATTTTAATTAAAAAACTCATATTAACCTAGAACTGTAACCGCGTTATTTATGGGATACAGGGTGCTTAAATATTTTCCTAAATTTGTGTAGGTACTAACTAGACATAAAAAAGGCGTCAGTGCTGACATGGCCTTGCCTTGGATATCCTTAAAGAGAAAACTGGTACGCTACTGCGTTGAAAGAAGATATATTATTTTCGTTATTTAGCTTTAACTCTGAGTAAAGACGTCTCTTTACTTTTGATCTTCGGGGGAACGGTTTTTGATTAAATAAATACAAGATATTTTTTTACATGTCCCTATTATTCTTGCTAGCTCGGCTATTGTGAAATTGCCATTTTTTTTAGGACAGTTAGTCCCTCGATTAGTACGGTTAGTCCTTATACTTAAATTACGTGACGAGCCGCATATTTAGATTTTATCTTGATAGCACAAACAAAGTCTGTTTCTGGCTTGCAAATTCTCCTTTACTCTTCAAGAATCAATGCCGCATAGCAACATACAAATAAATGTTTTTTATTTATATAATCGGAAACTGTTCGTTGAACCAAAAATAGTCAAGGGGCCACTCTTATTAACAGATAAAGCAGAATTATGCAAATAATATTTATTTCGAAAAATGCAGCAACTTATAATATTTTCATTAAAAACGTTCAAGGGCATATCAGCACGGAAGCCACTGGTAGGATGTTTTTTTCTGCAAAAAAACTGTTCCTCTGATGGGGTTATAAAAAGGCGATAATGAAAAAAAATTCGGCACACCGTAGCTCAAAAATAATCTATTTTGTGGTTTTGCACTCAACGTAAGAAGTGTAGATAAATTTGTTTATCGCACATTTCGATATTATGCCCAAATTTGCTCTTATAAATATAATGCGAAAAACAATTGTATTTTTAATTCGAACTTGGAATGGCTTTAGTTGTTATTATTTGCAAGGTCCTGTAAATACTATAATTGGAACAACTTTAACTCAATAATTACAGTATTGCAAAGAAAACACTTTTAAAACTCGTTCATGACAATTCAATATTGCATTACTAACTAATAACTTCACAGGAGCATACTACAATGTTAAAAACAATAGAGATTTTGAATTAATCTTGAAGAACTAAATCCCAAAAGGAGAAAAGAAATAATTTAGAGCTAAAATGATATATACTTCTTTTTATAGTACCGACAAAACCTAGACTAAGCAAGCCCAAGGAACGAAACGAATTAATACTGTTCCTTAAAATGTTTGAATTTAAATTCAATTTAGAATAATGCAACATGTTTTTAAGTTGACTGGTGTCCGGTTTACTACTGTTAATAATTATCTTCTTATTTTTATAAATGTGAAACATTTCTAGGAAAAACTTATACCTTTATAATTGTTTCGTGGTCTATAACTTTAAAATTGGCGTAATCAAAATTATCCTCGGTCTTTAGAAGGTTTTCTATATTTTCTATATAACGTGTCGTTTTTTTCTTACAATAGCCGTCGCAGTTAGTGAGATGCTATTTCAAGCTTTGGAATGCTGTTATATGCATCAATCTTATTAAGACTGAAAGTAAGGTAGTACATAAATAACAATGTATTATAGACTTATAGAGCTATAAATTATTTTTTGAGAATATGTTTGGGGTATACAAAGAAGATACACACAATTAAATATTATAATATATAAAATAGGTACCTAATTCGAGTTATATTAATAAGGTTAGCGTGAATCATATTGATGACGTACTTATGAGTCAGTTCTTACGTCATTCGGTAAAATAGAAATTAAAATTTTCAACAAATCTCCCAAAACGACTAGCCAAATTTGGAATTACGGATATTACGTGTTATTAAATTTCATATAATAAGTTTTTAAATCTTTTTTCGATAAAGCAGTCAAGTCCTCTATTAAATCTCGTTATAATTCAAATTTATCAGGTATTAAAATTTATATACGAGTTATTACTAAATAACTTTTCCACCAAAACTAGATTATCAAAGGAAAGTATGTCTTCGATATTCTCATTATTTAGGTTTTCCAAAGGATCTGCAGTAATGTGGTTCATGGGACATGCAAGCATTTTATTTGATTATATCTTACAAAGGAATTCCATAAACAGCTAATTAGATTGCAAAGAACATTCCTCTAGTAATAGCATAACTTACTCAGTAATATCACTTTTATCAAATATAATAAATTACCATGTAAAACATCTAAAAAAAAGCATCCGCAATATGTGCGCATATCTGAAGTGGAACTTCTTAAACTTGACCGCCCTAGCCTTATACATATCGTAACGGATTTGGTTAAAATGTAGATTTTTTAAATATAACACTCAATTAACAAAAAGAGTAAGCCTAAATGAAAAAAAAATATATATTCTTCATAAGAGTTTTGCTTATGTCTTGACAAGGTAATAGAGCATATCCCATATTTTTGCTTGTAAACTAACAAAGATATCACAATAAAATCTTATACATATCGTAACGGATTCGGTTAAAAAGTAGTTTTTTTAAAATATACTACTCACTTAACAAAAAGGGAAGGTCTATACGAAAAAAAAGCGTGTGCACCATATCTGAAGTGAAACTTCTTAAATTCAAACGCCCTAGTATACATATCATAACGGATTTGGTTAAAAAGTAGTTTTTTTTTTATATATATATACCACTCAATCAACAAAAAGGGCAGGCCTAAGTGAAAAAAAATATTCTTTTTAAAAGTTTCCCTTATGTCTTGACAAGGTAATGGCGCAAATCCCATATTTTTTGCTTTTCTTATATACCCAAGTGCTTTTTGAAATGTAATGCCCTTAATTCATATTCCAGTAAATGATCTTCATTTTAAGGAGCGTGGGCTTAATGAATTTACACCACATGAGAAGTATACACTCGACACGTCACTTTGTGAGCGGATTATGACCAGGCTATAACAAATTCGAGGGTGACCATTGGTATCTCGAAAACTCGAGATACGAAAATGTTTAAATTGAGGCAAAGTTATGCATTTTGAGAGAGCAGTTAGAAACTTTCTAAATAAATGAAGAATTTACTCAAAAATGTATCGGAAATGGGGGTAGGGTAGGCTGAATGGCCGGCATGATTCCCAGACTTATCCCCAATGGATTATTGTTTTGAGGCACCATAAAGAATAAAATCTATAAACACCAAATAGATACATTAGAGGATCTTAAATTGCGCATAAAATAAGCTTTTCAAGCTATACAAAGAGCTATAAATAAAATGGAATGAAAAGTGAATTTATGCATTCAACAAAATGGTGTTATATTTGAACACATTGAAAAAATTCATATAAAATATCCTATGTATTCTGATACTATTATGCTATGTTATTATGTGATAATGATAATTTCTGAACGGCATTTTATTGCGTCCCAAAATGCGCAATTTTACTCCAATTTAAAAATTTTCGTATCTCTTACAGTTTCCGTGATCCCAATAGTCACCCTCGAATTTGTTACATCCTGTATGTGATTCTCATGATGTTAATCGGAGCACCTGATAACTTACCTTATTTTACCACATTGGACAGTCCTCGAAATAGTAATTATTGTTTATTTAAATTAATATAAATTTTTTGTTTTACTGCCAAAGAATACGCCTGAATTTTCATATTCCATTTTTAATGAATTTCGAAGCACCTTATTTATTATTGCAAGAACTAAAGCCGAAATACCAAAAAGTTCATTGGTTTTTAGGATGTAGTCCATTTGATTCCATTACTGTTTGAATAAAACGGCTTGCTTCTTATTTGCCAATTCATTAGACAAATTAAGGTTTTAAAATAGTTAGATAGGGTAGAGCGCTCCTATCTGAATGCTTATATAAGAAATTGGACTCTTCCGCGTGGATTACAACATTTTTACTAAACCGATAAGTGCTTAAAAACCGTGTTGCACCTCGCATAACTATTATCTAAATAATTTAATAAAAAAGTTCTACGGAATAACGCAATTATCTACCGAGAAAGTTATGTATGTGCATATATTAGGCATAATGAGTAATTTTTGAATTAACTGCTAATTGGTCTAAAAAATTAAATTTGCAATATTAACGCAATTAAATGAATTTCAAGTTATTTGGCGTAGTTTCACGATTATATTTTATGCAAGTAATGATAATAACAATAATAATAGCGTTTGCAAAATTTCCAAGTGCCGAGAGCTGGAGGTCTGAATGAAGCAGCAGTTGAATCACAAGAAAACAGTGCCAATAATAATTGTATAAATACCTCTAAAGGCCCATTCAGAAAGCTGTCATGATTTGACCGCGGGAATTCTTCGGAAGTTCATCGGAAATCCCCAAGATTGGAAACATCAGAAGTGTAATTTTAAATGACCCTATAGCAAAGCTTAGTCCATCTATAACTTAAGACATCTGGGATTAAGTGAATTATTCCCTTTGGAGGTAGTGCTAATACCGAAAAGCATGCACATCGATAGTAATATTAATAATACTCGCCAGGGAGTAGTTTTCTCGGTAGCTACTTGGGGAACGACAACTCCACCGGTCCCCAGTTATGTTGACGAACGACAACTCCACCGGTCCCCAGTTATTGCGTAGAGATACCGTATCTCTTGAGTTAAAGGAGCAATAACAAAAATGGTGCGTAGATGAAGCCTCGGAAAAATGCAGCTACTTGGCCATCCCTTGGGCAGTCTTGGAGACACTGCTAAGAGTGACAGCATGCGGGATAGTGGCAATAGAGCGTTTAACATGTCAGCTTCTGCCGTTAAAAATATTACAACCTAATCTACTTTCTACAGCCGATCCTACTTCCGAGAACAGGATTTTGCAAGATCAGATATTGTTGGTGATGGTAGTTGCCTTTTGAGGGCAGTGAGCGGTACGGCCACCAAAACCAACACAAATAATTAAGAGAAAGCTCACTGAAATACAATAACTGGTCAAAGCTTCAGGACCATGACCTAACCGAGGTCAATAGAATGTGAAGCATCGAAATTTGACATGCGTATATGGAAAAAAACAACCACATAAATGGGACAAATCTTGAAATACCTTTCTCTATGGAACTCAAAGGCTCAAGTACACCTACCATAAGAAACACAGAACGCTATTAAAGAAAATATCTTTCAAAGACAAGCCAACAATATTACATAAAAAAAGCATATCAAGACAACTTACTTACTATTTATTGACAATTCTGGAGCCAGATATTTTTAACACACGCCACAATGAAATATATCTATGAACCTGACGGCCATCATCAAGAAACCTCGGGCATAAAGAACAATAAGATTGTCGCTGGAACAGGTCCTT
The DNA here is from genome assembly GCA_016904865.1 of Pissodes strobi. NCBI lineage: Eukaryota > Metazoa > Arthropoda > Insecta > Coleoptera > Curculionidae > Pissodes > Pissodes strobi. Next base: position 13,732 of record MU182566.1, on the reverse strand, counting down.
TGACCCAAATAAAGGACCAAAGCGGTATACGAAATAGAGAAAGTCAAAAAGTTAGTCCTAAAAGTAAACTGAGAGATAAGGAAGAAATAAACATAATACCTATAAAAAATCAAGAACAACCAAGCTTCAATTACCCTCATCACAAGTAATACAACAAGATTACATGCAGAAAGAACATCCAACAAAGATCGTAAACAACCTAGTACAAAATGTACTCGAGATTAGACAAGAGTTAAAAAAAGAAATGGAAACAAATTTAACAATTGGATAGGACACAGTGAACAGAGAAATTATTGCGGGATGCCTAGACGCGCCACAACCAGACTGGAAGTCTGTTGTGGTATGCTGCATAAACTACACAGTAGTATATGCAGCAGTATCAGCGATTCCGTAATATATTAGGCTAAAATATACAATTATTACCTCCACCTTTATTCAGTCCGGCAATTATATTGATATTGTTTTATGTTTTCCTTCTTAGCACTTATTTGATTGAAGCTCTATTAAATACTTTTCTGAAAATCACAATTTCTTTAGGCGAGTATTTTATATTAATACTGCTTGATATAATAATGTTTACAAAAAAATTGAACCAGTTGGGGGCAAACTGGTAATTCTTAAAGTGGATGAGACAATATTTTAAAACGTAAAAAAGGAAAATATCAGTTAATCCCTAAAAACCAATAAAGCAAATTTTACAATTTCTGTCAATCAATTTTTCCCATGCCAATATGATTGTAATATAGTTATCTATTTTTGATACTTGCGAATTTGGACGGGAATATCATTTTTGATTGAATTCAGCAATCAGATATTTCTCTAGCCCGACTGTATTATTCAATAGATGTTTGTTTTGTCGGAATTAGGTAATATATTTTAGTTTAGGTGTATCTTCTTGTAAGAAAAAAATTGTATCATGTTCATTCAACATATTTTTTTAGCTGTGACCAGTTTCCTTTTTAGATTTGGATTTTATTTAGGTATTTATTATATCTAGCTATGAACTGGCTAATTTACGTATTCCTAAAAAGCTTTCGGTGGAATATTGATAACAGTCATAAACAATCCAACTCATTAATTTACCGCTTTCATATTATGCACTTCGATATGCCTGCAAAGACAATAAACTTTCTTGTTCCTTAGTCTTCACCATACTTCATCAATTGGTTATTATAGTGCCTTGTCATATAAGAGAATTGTTTTCTTTTTAGTTGCCTTTATTTGCATACAATGCGTAGATTAGACCGTAAAAAGTAATGTTTATTGATCATAAACGTGGTGCAATGGTTCGACGATCTTAAATTGAAATGCTCAAATTACTTTTTTATTCAAGCTTTCAAAAATTAAATGACGAAAACATTGAAAGAGTCTGAAAGTCGAAATCATTTCGCTTCACTAGATGAAAAATGTTTCATAGTCCTTTTTTGACATTCCATGATTATAATCATATTTATTTTTATTTTTATGCGTGTCAAAATAGTTATTTTTGTTACAAGTACCTAAAATGGATTTTTTCAGGACGAATTATTGCTGTTTCCGGACGAGACGTGAGCCGAGTCCGGAATAGCAAATGAGTCCTGAAAAACTTCATTTAGGTACGTGTCACAAACACTATTTTTTGGTCATAAGCTCCCAAAATTTTGTTATACGCTTTTTACACTTCTTGAGAATGCTTAAATTTGGAAATTTACTATAATTTTTGAACTAATCATAATGTTCGAAAAAGTTAGCTTAGAAATTAATATCGTAGCAACTATTTGACAATTTTGTCATGTCATTCGAAATTTGACATTTAGACATATTCAGGAATTTTGGAATAGTCCGTAAAGGTTGCCATGACGACTTTTAGGGACTAGGCCTAAAATGAAGCATTTTACTAACTCAAATGAGTACGTAAAATAGCTATTTTTGGGAGCGTATGACAAAATAGTTATTTTTGTTACAAGTACCTAAAATAAAGTTTTTCAGGACGAATCATTGCTGTTTCCAGACGAGGCGTTAGCCGAGTCCGGAATAGCAGATGAGTCCTGAAAAACTTCATTTAGGTACATGTGACAAACACTATTTTTTGTCATACGCTCCCAAAATTTTGTTATACGCTTTTTACAATTCTTCAGAACGCTTAAATTTGCTAATTTACCATACTTTTTGAAATCATAATGTTCGAAAAAGTAAGCTTAGAAATTGATATCGTAGCAACTATTTGACAATTTTGTCATGTCATTCGAAATTTGACATCTAGACATATTCAGGAATTTTGGAATAGTCCGTAAAGGTTGCCATGACGACTTTTAGGGACTAGGCCTAAAAAGAAGCATTTTACGGACTCAGATGAGTCCGTAAAATAGCTATTTTTGGGAGCGTATGACAAAAATATAATAACTTATAAATATTGAATTACTGCTGCAGGATTTTTACTGGTATATACAGGATGATCAAAAAAATGCAGGGCAATACTTAATGGGTTGATTCCATGTTGTGAAATACGCAAAAGAGTTCCTTTAAAAACGGAAATCCATTGTTTTCCAGATTCAGGGTATTAAAAGTAAATGCCAAAATCAATTTATTTTTAATTGCATTGAAACAGTTAAAAATATTAAAATAAAATTAAAATCATAATTTTAGAGTAGTGCACTAATTGACTTAGTAAAATTCGGCATTCGCTTCCGATGGCGTACCTATAAGCCAAGGTCAAGATATTTTTATCCTCAATTATTTGCAACACCCTGTATATGATTATTGCACCCGACTGTTAAGGGGGCACTCAAAAATAAGCAAAAAAGTGTTCTTAATATTTTCTCATTTAACGTAGGAGTAAATTAGGAGAATTTTATTTTCCCCATTCGCTCACTCCAATGGCGTCGCTAAGAGATCGGTTATCAGCCTCACCCTTTTTCTACTTGCCATGAACTCCATCTCATTCCACATTCCTCCTCCTATTAAATTGAAGCTGGCCGATGAATAATCTACTACTCGCCTACTGACCATCCATAGCTCGCTTATCTTGCAAAAATGCCTCGATTCCTGGGCTCTATGGTCCAATATTTAGGGACTCAACTTCTCTCCCTTCAAATTTGCTGTCACGCACTTCTGTAGTAGCAGAATATCCTCTCTCTCACCTTAATCCATGCGTGACATTCCCCTGCTTTCTGGAAGTCCACCAGGTCCCATTATCTTCATTCATATTGCTTATGAAGTCGAGAATAATGTGGAACTGAACCGCTCAGGGCACTGCCAGGTAGGCGCACAAAGAAGCCATAGCCGCGACACTCGGCTCGTTTAGTGAGGTACGGAATCAAATTTTCTCCGTGAAGCTCAGTGAAGCGAGGACACTACGCATTTGGAACTCGATGCCAATCATACGCGCTTACCTGGGCCGGAGTGCAATAAATTTTCATAGGAATTAAAATAGAAAAAGATTCGTTATTTGGGTAAATAGACTATCGTTATGTGTATATATTGTTTTGTTTGTATGTTATATAAATAAGTTAATGTTGATGTGTTAAAATGGGAAAAGGACGGCAGAGTTGTGCAGCTAGTTAGTTTGTTTATTTAAACTTAAATTCGATCATAAGGTATCGGAATCGGTTCAAATGACTGAAATAAATTGAAACCAACTGAAACTAACCGAAAGTTAATTGAGAGACTAGCCAAAGCTAGCCAAAAGTAACCATAAGCTCCAAAACGGGCTAAAACGTACCTATCGTAACAGGTTACAAAAATTAAAGTAAGTTAAAACTAACCAAAACGAAGCGAAGTTAAGCGACTAACCAAAAACATTAAATTTGCTTATAACGTATAGGCACCGATTCAAATGACTAAAATAAATTGGAACTAACTGAAAGTAACCGAAAGTTGATTGAATGACAAACCAAAAGTAACTAATAGCACCAAAACGGACTAAAACGTATCGGAACAGATTAAAAATGTTAAAGTAAATTAAAACTAACCCAAATTAACCGAATATTGGCAAGTAACCAAAGACATTAAAATTGGTTATAACGTATCGGAACCGGTTCCAATGACTAAAATTAATTAAAACTAACTGAAATTAACCGAAAGTTGATTGAACGAAAGTAAGTTGAAACTAACCGAATTTTGAGGACTAACTAAAATTAATCAAACACATTTAAATTAATTATAACATATCGGAACCGGTTCAAATGACTAAAATAAATTGGAACTAAGTGAAAGTTACCAAAAGTTGACTAAATGACCAACCAAAAGTAAGTAAAAGCACCAAAATAGTCTAATACGTATAGAAACAGATTGAAAATACTAAAGTAAGTTAAAACTAACCCAAATTAGCCGAATTTTGGCGACTAACCGAAAGTAATCAAGAACTTTAAAATTGGTTATAATGTATCGGAACCGGTTCAAATGATTAAAATAAATTAAAACTAACTGAAATTAACCGAATGTCGATTGAACGACTAACCAACAGTAACCAAAAGCACCAAAAGGGCTAAAACGTTTAAAAATATTAAAATAAGTTGAAACCAACCAAAATTAACCGAATTTTGACGACTAACTTGAATTAATTCAATATCTAAAATAAATTGAAACTAATTGAAAGTAACCAAAATTTGATTGAAAGACTAACCAAAACAACCCAAAAGTAACTAAAAGTACCAAAACGGGCTAAAACGTATCGGAATAGTTTAAAAATAATATTAAGTAAGTTAAAACTAACCAGGATTAATTCAATTTTGCCGACTATCCTAAACACTAAAATTGGTAATAACGTATCGGAACCGAAAGTAATCGATAGTTGATTGAACGACCCAATTTTGGCGGTTAACCAAAACTAACCAAAAACATTAAAATTGGTTATAATGTATCGGAACCGGGTTCAAATGTCTAAAATAAATTAAAACTAAACGAAAACTGATTGAACTAACCCAAACTAACTAAATGCACAAAAACGGACTAAAACGTATCGGAATAGGTTACAAAATTTAAAGAGCCCAAAAATAATTGAAAACTAATAATATGGAAACATTCAGAAAATATATATGAAGGGTACAGGGGAAAAACGATCTAAGCGCCATTTCCATAGGAAACTGTTATTATTGATTTGACAGAAAATTTTATTTTTGATAAAAGTTGGTGCTTAGAAAAAAAAACTAATTTTGACAATGTTAAATTAAGGATAAGTTATACAGGGTACTTAAAAAATACAAAAAGTGATGTTAAGATGTATTTTAACACTATTTAACAGGTAGGCTGAAATGGGCAGAAGCCCCATCGTAAGTTAAAATTATTTAATTACGTTCATTTAGAGACACTTCTTTTAGAAGTACCTACCGGCGTTCAATCTTAAGGATCAAAAAAGGGACCAATTAACTTGTTAACGATAATACCCATTACATATCTAAAAAAAAATGCTCTTGGTGGCGACATTAAACATAAGCATGGTAATTTTCGTCACTCCATACATACAAATTATTATACCGTGTCGCCGAAATCCTGCTTCATCAGTAAAAAGAATGGTCGTATTGAAATTCCTCTTATTACTGACATTTTGATGATACCATTGGCAAAATTTTAAACAGGGTTGAAAATCATTTGGAAATAGTACTTGCACACATAATACATGATATGGTTATAAAAGTTGCTCGGATAGAACTTGCCATACGGCGCTATTGGAATGATCACATAATCGATTTGTGAAGGTCCTTCTACAGGGTTATCCAACGAGGACTAGACAAGGCGATTTTTTGACTTTCCCTCTACTTTTATAAAAAAAAGCTGAAATAGCTATCTTATGTAATTTTCTCTCGCGAATTCGGATATATTCAGCAAAAAACAATTGAACATCAAATAAAAGTGCTAGGGGTCACTTTTAAATATTTTTATATTACTAAATTTTTGGACTCTCTAGAAAAATCTAAACACATTTTGTGTATAATATCCTATACCTTATTTAGCTGTTTACCAAATATTGACAGTTGAAAGTCCGGTATTTTGACATTTTGACAGGCTCTAAAATCTAAACCGCACTAGATCAAAGAAAACGGTTTGCACATTCCTATCTCAAGTTTTCATAACTGTTGGTAAACAGCTAAAGATAGGTATAGGATATTATACACAAAGTGTGTTTAGATTTTTTTAGACAGTCCAAAAATGTAGTAATATGCAGTGTTTAAAAAAATATCGAAGTGACCTCTAGCACTTTTATTTGTTGTTCAATTGTTTTTTCTTGGACATATCCGAATTCGCGGGAGAAAAGTACATAAGATGGCTATTTCAGTTTTTTTTTATAAAAGTAAAGGGAAAGTCAAAAAATCGCCTTGTCTAGTCCTCGTTGGATAACCCTGTACTAATACCAGTATTTTCTTCCACGGTACGTAAAACTGCCTCGTCGAATTCAGGCGTTCTTGTAGTCCTAAGGCGGTCTGTATCAATAGAGGAAATTGCTAAATTTACTAAAGAAAACTACTGTCACAAATATCTCGAAGTAGAAGTACTAGTCTTTCTCCCGTAATCTACGGTCTGTGCTTTTGAAAGTTTTTCTATCTGGAAGTTGGCGATTGGGAAACCCTTCTGCGTACAGGCGCCTCGCATCATGAGAGGTACTAAAAGCACGTGCATGCCTGTCATTTTCTCAAAATCATACTTTTCCATCTCAAAAGCTATTTTAAGAATCTTTACAAAACTGAATACATGAATTAATTTTTAGCTAGGACAGGTGACTGTTAGCGAAAGCTGAAAAATAATTTTTCGTCATGATTAATAATCTTTAGAATTATCTTATGTCATTTTTGCTCCTGTAGGAAATATTTATTAATTAGGGTACTCTTTTTAAAGACCATACTAAAAACAAACGTGTTCAAATAGTGGTATGGAAATTGGTATAGCGTCTTACATAGTTTAAGATTATTCTAATTTACTTAAAATTGTACGTTTAATGAAAAAATACTAAAAACACTTTTTGTTTATTTTTGAAAGCTCTCTTATTAATTAGATGTCATATTTGGGATGAAAACCATTGCTAAATTTTACGGATGTTAAAGAATGCAACTTACTACTATAAGATTATGTTTAAAGTTTCAGTAAAGTACCTTTAACGGTTCTTAAAAAATTAAAAATAAGTTGACTTTGAACATTTACCTTTAACCTGTGTCTTGAAAAAAATGCATTTTCGGACCTATGTTCACAGCAGTCGTTTTTATATTTCATGATGATGAATAACCTCCTGTATGAGATAAAAGTAGTTCCTCATGGTGAGCTCAACCGGCATTAAGAAAATGTGCAATATTTGAGTAGGAATCAATTGAACAAAAATACCAAGCTAAAATATTGACCATTTTGTCGAACCGTCCCAGGTCCAATAATACACCATAAAATGTATTAACGATGAACTCATGGAATAAGAATGTTAGCAAGGCAAAAATACGAGAGGACAATGGTTATTACGAGCGAGATACCATTCCGCCTTCAAATATATGATTATGGAAAAAGTTAACATGACATTTTATAAATGACTAAAAATATTTACAGATTCCTCATAATAAATACAACATAATTAAAAGTTAGGTAATACTTCGCCGTATCTCCTACATTGATCTGTCAATGGACTTCCGTTTAAGGTTTTTCGGAAGCATTTTTTGATGGTGTCTAACTAGAAAAATGTCTGCAGAACATTCACAGTAGGCATCAGTAAGATGTCATAATTTGTTACCACCATGCATGCTGCATAATTTCACATTACATTTGATGTATTCATATAATGTCTGTTTACTTGAATATTATATGCAGTTCACTGATTATATCCAGTTAATTACCTCTTCTCTTATAGGTGGAAATTTTACAATCACCTACCTGAACCACACTCCGCTTGGCGAAGCCTGTCACCTGCAACATAACTGTTCAAAGCATAAATTAAAAATAGACGCTCCTGGCTTTCGTAGAACCTTTAATCTCGAACTCTCTCCTTCGCCGAAACTTATATCTCGAGATTTTGTGATTCTGGAGACATATGCCAATGGATCAGTTCCTTATAATTTTAGAGATGAAGACCTCCAGTGTTATTTTCGAGGATCTAATACTGCACTTAGTTTGTGTCAAGGAGTGGTAAGAATTAATTAATATATTCATGTATAAGTAAATTTCTATCCATTATCGAAATTCGCAGAGTTTTAAACAAAATTGGAGAGCATATGCTCAATATTTAAATCTGATTTCACATACAGCCTGTGTATAACAGGCTTTAAGGTAAAATCGGATTTAGATATTGAGATGCTAACTTTAAGTTGAGACAACGGCGGGCAAAGTGGCAATTTGCACAGAGTGGCAAATTATGAAAGCGGCAATTTATACTCTTCAGGTGAAAAAATATAACAGGTACCTAATCATTAAAATCCTTGCTGACTATTTTGGTATCTTCAGAGAATGTCTGAAGGAAGAAGGAAACTACCAGGGCAATAGTACAAAAGAAGAAAAGTAAAAACAGAAGCAGAACTTCGAATTCAGGGGAGTACTATCTCGGGGAGCTCTTGGCAATTTCGGTATAGACTCCGAGTCAACTGACCCCATTAAGATAAAGTACTAGTTTCTTCAGTCTCTGGTGCCACCGAAACACAAATTGATCATAAAACCTATGTAATAAATAGTTGCAGCTCTATATGGATCAATTTAACTTATGATAAAACAATGAACAACCTGGTTTGCTAATTTAGACGGTCCCGAAAAAATATTTCCGGCGAAAATTGGGTCGCAGAATGCCCTGTATTAGGATAATTTTAAATATGATATTAAGAGTCACAAGTTTATTTCCTAGAAGTAGAATATATACCTGCAAACATTCAAAAGTTAAATCTCCTTCTAGTCTATCTAAATAAGGTTACAAGTAATGAAAACCTATGGAACGTATTTAAAAAAATCACGAAATTGACCAAAAAAATACTTGTAGTCTACAACATAATGCTGGGCATTGTATTAATAATCAAAATTTCGAAAGAAAGCTGTTGAACTGTTCAAGATTCAGAAGTTATATGAACATTACAATGGGTATTTCTTAAACCCGATTCAACTCTTCAATATTTGATCCTACTACAGATCATGTTAGGTTTTGGCATCAAAGAGGATAAAGAGACTTATCTATCAAAACGAATTTATTGGTATAATAGTTGAAAATATTCAAAATCATATCACTGATGAAATGAAGAAAACAAAATATTATTCGCTTATCCAAACTGATCAAATGACTATGATAATACGTTTTAATCAGTCCTAACAATGGTAGTTCAAAAACAGAGACTGATATCAACAAAAATATTTTTTAGGATATTCCAAATGAAAAGCTTTAGCGTTGGACTTAATTATTGGTGTTCCATTCTTCGGGCCAGGTATTTCGAATTATTGGGATTACAGGAAATGAGAAAGCAGGTCTATCACAATGGCCTGGATACGAAAGTGGCCTGCGTTTTAAATAAAATTAGGATAATAAATGTAATGTCTAATGGTTCCATGCAGTTCCTTATTTTATTCCAAGATATGTGAAAAAATCGATTATTTTAATATAGGCTAGAAAATATTTCTGTTCATCGCATTCTAAACCATGTTCTGGTAGATATCTTCTTTTAATCATGTACATGATCTACAGTAAAACCACTAAGTGACATGAGGTGAAAGAGCCCAATTGATGGAATGAACCAAATAGGCGATATTTACGATATCTCTAATAATTTGGTACGAAATTTTAAACCGCAATTACTGAATACTACAAAAAATATTAAACACATTTTTTTAGCCAAGTTATTATATGCAAAATTAATGTCGATCGAAGTGTTAAGACATTTTCTTGTCATCGAGTAAACCATAAAAAATTAATTTTTTTATAGTGAAAGTCATAGCAAGGCTTCAGAAAGATATGTATGAGAATAATTTTTCTTTCACGTAATTGATAATGCCATAAATTCCCTAGAATTGAGGTGTTCATATTTTAGTCAACGTAGCAAGACTGAATGATGAATCAATAGTTCATATTTTTACAGAACTGAAATAGTTTTAACGCTTAAAATTGCACTCAATATTAACAGATATGGTCTTGCAGATGAGATATTACTGTTCCCGTTCAGAAAAACAACAATCTCCTCAAGAAATTCTAGGAGAAAACAGACGTAAACTTTGGGTCTAACTTGAATATGAAACTTAGAATTAATTAAGCATGACCGGCAACGGTAGCCAGTTTTCTTAAATTAGAAAGCTGTGACACAGAGTTTGCCTTAGGTATTTGGCTATGTTAGAAATAAAGTATACACTAAAGGGAGATCCTATGGTACTCGACTAGCGGTGTGTATACGAAGATGTTGATTGACACAGTTCCTGAATAGCTGTGGGTTGTAATTGGAGAAACAGATGTCCTATAGGAGTGAGTTCCACAGCGATGCAGTGCTAGGTATTTCCAGTTGTGCGATAAACGGGTGCGCTCTTGTCGTCCGTCGTGACAGTCCAACAGGCGTTGCTGAGGGCGGGATGAAGCGGGCCAAATCCTACGAACATCTACCATGAAAAACATCTGTAACACAGGAAGATTTCGGCCAAATGTCTGCGGTGTTCCACACTATCCAGATCCCGGGTCAACTCCGGGTACCCGACCAGACGCACAGCTCTCTTCTCAATGGAATCCGGCAGTTTTAGAGTGTGCTTAGGTGTGGCACCCCAGATGTGAGAGCCATATTCTAAGCTAACGCAAGGGTCTTTGCGCTTTGTAGACCAAGAATAGCTGCTGCAGTTTACAGTTTTTTGTTGCGAAATAGCGCACCAAGCTTCCGAGACACCCAGTAGTCCGATTGACGAAGATGAAAGAATGGTCGATCCTGCCATAATGATGTCAGGGCTCATCGTATTGGCTTTCTCGATAAACGTGGCTGCTTCCATTTTGCTGCATTGAACTAGACCAAATTCCTGTCACCACAAGTTCGAACTTTCTTCAGATCGTAATCTGCTCCTGTATGTGGTGACAAAGCTTTATTTTAATTTTTAATGTCTGGAACTTTTACTCTTAAGGTTTTCAAATGAGTATTTTTTGCTCACTTGGTAGTCGACGAAACTGTTTGCTATACAAGGTGGTCATTCGAAACCGAAACGCTGCCAGTTTTGAATACCCTCGGGCTTGTCGATTTTTTAGTTCAGGAGGAAACATTTTTCTGCCTTCCTTACTGCTTATAACCATATGGCGTGATAATTAACCTTAAAATTTAGAATTGAAACGCGGTAGCTTTTTGAACAGCGGAGCTGTTGAATGCCCCCACGTTCTCCGGATTTATCTCCTACAGATTTCATTATGGAACCACTTAAAAATTAAAATCTATGCCACTCAACCAACATCTCTGGAAAACCTACAGCGGATAATTGATGAATGCAGCCAAAATTACCCCACAGATGCTTCAAAACGTACGAGAATGTTTTGAACAAAATCTTTACCATTGTATGGAGGCCGAAGTTAGGTAGTTCCTCCAGCATTTGCTCAAGGGATTAGTAACTGTATATTTTTTTATTAATAAATATAAAACCCATACCTATATGTTTAATGTTCCTAAAAGATATTAGCTAAAGCTGTATCACAATAATTGATTAATAAACACAATTTACAAAGAGCATGTGTCACTTGACTATAGCTGCCACATTTAAAGCATTTCCTCTATTACACAAATATAATAAGTTAATTCCAAATGGACCCTTTTATTAACATTGGGGAGCCGCCATATTGACTAGGTACACAGTAGCGAATTGAAATTCCGTGACGGTAATTAAGATGAAAATACCGCTAAAATGACGCACTGGACCCCCTTCAATTTAAATTTTTGAGGTTCGTTATCACTCTTGCTAGAGAACTGACATTTAAGCAGTTAAAATGGTAGAAAAATATTTCTCTTTAAAATAAAAAAATCGACAGATCCTAGTGATTTTTCTTAAATCGCCCTGGGTGTTGAAAAATGGTAGCGATTTATTTTTGAATGGCCACCCAGCGTATGAATTCTAATTGACCCTTGTCTGTTGATATTGGTTAATAAAAGGTCACACTTTTTATTGAAAACATTACCAAATTCGAATTTGCTACATTTTCTAAAAATAGAAATAACATTATTTAGTTTTTTAAACCATTCTGTCTAATATGTCATATTTTACCTTTTTCTCAAACAGACACGGTTAAATTAAAATACTTATTATTAAGTAAACAAAGAAAAATATAGAAGACTATATATACATTTATATATGTCAATTTATCGGTTTGTATTTTCTCCAATTCTCAAATAAGTATATTTATTTTTTAGAAAGGTATAGTACATTCCAACGAAGATCATTACTACCTTATCCAGCCACTGCCAAAAAGATTTCATAATGCGGCCTACGTACCGCATCTCCTAATACGAAAATCTCATGATACTCACAAAAATAAAGACTACTATAAGTTAAAGGATAACTTAGACCAAATAATTAATATTAGCAATAGAGAAAAGTATTTGAAGCCAGTGGACCTCCTGGATAGTTTACGTAATTCAAACAGAGACTTAAATAATCTTAGGAGAATAAATAAGCTAGTTAATTCGTCAGAACCCAAAATTGTTGATTATAAGTCAAAAGATTATGTAAATAAAGATCCAAATATTGTAACAAACACCAGTAATAATTTAACATCAGAGAACAACAAAGAAATATTTTATCAACGGCTGCACTCAAATGGCACCAAAGGATCAAAAACCCAAATAAAGTTAATTGAGAAGAAAACAAACAAAAAATTGAGACGAAGCAAGCGTGAGGCTTTCCCCGCTGGCGCGACTGTTTTTGTTGAGACAGCTGTTTTCGTTGATCGAGATTTGTTTGAGCATATGAAAATCAATTTTCCTGCCGATACGGAACGGGAAATAATACGTTTTGTTTTGGCCATGATAAATGCTGTAAGTATGGTTTTTATTTTTTAAGGTATACGCGGAAATACTAGTTTCATCAAGATTCATTTGTACGAAACCATAAAGGCAAAAAAAAATTCAATTGTAGTGTCTCTACAAATTTAGTAGTAAATTAAAATATTTTAACAAGGTTATAGAAGGAAAAAGTACCCAATAATTATTACTGGATAATTTTGAGTTTAAATAACAAAACAAAAGTTGTATGGGATTATTATAAATAACATATATTTCTTTTACGATGTAGTTAATACAAGTAATGTGTTAATTTAAGGCAGATATTTAATATAAAGGAGGCAAAATTTCACTACTGATTGACACATCTGATTTCTTGAGATTAAAAGTTTTTAGATGGCAATTCTAATAACAAATCGTTTTAAATGTATAATATCTACTTATACCTACTTTCTGATACAGAAATGCTTAAAGTAGATTTTTTATTACCCTATACCCATATTGGTGTTGGGAACTGCTTTAGCTAAAAAAAATTTGTTATCCTGATGTTGCAGGATTTGTTATGAATAATAATGTACCATGTTTACCTACAATAATAATTACTAATTAATCTTCAAATCTAAATAAAGTGCAATCAGTAGCCTGTAAATGGCAGAGCATATATTTGAGTGTGTTAGGATGTAGTTATTATCTTAGGTAGGTACCCCTTATACCTACAGAAGATATTATGAAATTAATGACGAATTAACAAAAAATTAATTTCCAATAAATGCATGATCATTGAACAAACCATTGGCCAATGACAAAAACCTGGTCCTGTGTTGTAGTCCGATTATCTTACCACACATTAAGTCAAATTCCTG
>MU182565.1:300149-321738 GCA_016904865.1 Pissodes strobi | reverse complement strand
ATATATATATAATAAAGACAAGAATATTATGAAATGTGCAAAATATTGCAATTGGGGATGACTACAAAAGTGGCTAGCAATTCTCCTACACTTTCAATTTAATTTGGGTGTTGTATACTACTTATTGCAAATGAACTTGCATGCCACTAATTCAGTGCTGTAATAATAGGCTAACGGGTCATGACAGTTTTTTCGGCATGATCGTTTACCGTCGGGCATTCAAATTTTTGTCTTTAATTGATCGAGTATTAATGCGTGATGTCAAAATTGGAGCTCTCTTTCGTGCAGAAACATTCGGAATGTTGATGCGAAAGTGTATTAAAAATTTGCGATTTGGCATGATTATTTACCGTCGGCCGACTGCTTTAGACGATAGTTAGTGAAAGAAAAGTCCAGCGGACAATTATCTGCCGACGTTTCGCGGGGTTATAAATTGGCCAAAAATGCGTTTGTTATTGCAAAAAACGACTATTATGGTATGATCGTTTACTGTCGGGCGTTCATGGCGATCGTCTATTTATGTTATGTGGTAGCGAAAAATATCAAAGGCCGACGGTTTTCACAGTTAGAAAAATTTTTGGTCGTTTTTATGAATATGGCATGATTGTTTACCGTCGGGCGTTTGACAATGTTATTACATTTTGATAAAATATGGATGATTATATCACTGGGCGACGTTTTTGATGGTTGTAAACATTCGGCCGACGCAATTTACAGTTCAAAGAAACACATAAAATTTGGACTGTTTGTTTACCGTCGGCCATCAGTTTCATTCAATTGATAATGTTGCAAAATGACGATGTGCACATGGGCCGACGAATCGGACGGTTAACATACCATATACAAAAATTAAACAAGTGTAAAGAAATATTAATTATTCGGGATGAGTGCTTACCGTCGGCCATCAGTTTCAGTAAACTGATAATATTGCAAAACGACGATATTTATGTGGGCCGACGAATCGGGGGTTAGTAATATTTTATAAATAATTTAAATGTTATCAAAGAAATGGATATGATGATTTAAGATTGCACAACATATAAGTAACTAATTTTGAAATATTATACATATAACATATTATATTCCGGCATATTTAGAACAGGAGTGCCAGCAACAGCTGTAACAAACGCACCACAGTCGTCATGCGTGAATGGTCGCAGTGGTTTTAACGTCGAAAAATCGGTAATAACGGCAGTATTACATGCGAAAATATTCTGAAAATGTGTAAATAGTCGATGAACAGTACAACCCGTCGACTCTTATAAAAATAGTTCGTGAAACTTTTAAACTTAATCAGCAAAACGTGTGGCAAATTATATCAAAAGTTTATCATGACCGGTTAAAAAGGGAAGCTGCTTACGAAATATTAGTGGAAAAAATTAAAGAAGTGGAGCCTTTGGCAAACAAAGATTGTGTAATTAAAAAAATTAATAATATGCGTAGCAGTTTTCGGAACGAATTTAAAAAGATAAAGGAATCGATAAGAACAGGCTGAACAGGAAACGGTGCAGACGAAATATACCAGCCAAAATTGTGGTATTTACAACTCTTACGATTCTTGAATGACAAGGTACTTTCCACAGCTAACAATAAACCTTAGACTATATAATAAATATATACGCAATAAACCAACAACAGCAAGAGCATCGTCTGTCGATGCCATCACGTCCAAAAACATGGACAAACTGGTACGCTTCAAGGCTGTCCACCACATTTTCCGCAGTGCGTGGAGACCCCCTTTTTTTAGGTTCGCCTCGACGTCTGCCGCCTTAAGATTGGCCTTAGGTTTTACGGTTGCGTGTGGAGCCTCCGTAAGGATACAGTAACAAAAAATAACAGTAAAATGTACTCTTATCAGTGCTGATGCCGACAATTTCGTTCAACAACATAAACAATAAATAAACCGATCGATGGGGTATAGTGCTGGCGCTGACCATAAGTTTTATGTGTCCAATTTTCTCAACAGCTTATTAAAGTATGTCTACTTGTAAAAAGTGCAACGCAGAGGAAGGCGACTCGTACTCTCTTGAAAAATGTGACAAAAGCAAGACACCACTGTATGTAAACTGTTCCACTCTTACAGCCTCTGAGCACACTTTACTTTCTTTACTTTTTCGATTCCGGAAAACTACAATTTCTGAGCCCAGTAACGGGCTGTGTCCAATGCCTGTTGATTGTTTGTCCATAAAGCGTCGAGGGTACATCTATGTGGGCAGTTAGGGCAGATTAGTAGGTGTTCCATATCCTGTATAGCTCCGCAGTCGCACTTGTTGTCATTTCTATCCAACAAGCCCCATCTGATGAGATTGGTCTTAACAGGGGCTACACCAGTTCTGATGCGATTCAAGATTCGCCAGGCTGTCCAGTCGCTTGATGTTCCGCTTGGTGGGAGTTCTGTTATTGGATAGCAGGCGGGTGGTTCATCCAGTGGCTCTCCCAGGAAGCGCCTTCTTGATTTTAGTCTGCCCAGTTGCAGTGTCCAAATAGTGAGTGACGCTCATCGAAGGTCTGTTTAATTCTCTCGGTGTATTCGTAGGCTGTTCTACGCGAGTCGGGGTCTGAGATTCCCGAGGCTTTGTACAGTTTGTTCAGTGGCGTGGGTGTCCTGCAGCCGGTTATAAGACTGCATGTTTCGTTCAGGCTAACATTTACTTTTTTGGCGTGAGTAGATCTGCTCCACCCCGGACAGGCATATTCCGCTGTCGAAAAGCATAACGCCTGCGCTGATGTCCTTAGTACTGTTGGTCTTGCGCCCCACTTGCTGTTTCTGAGCTTCCTCAAAAGACCATTTCGCGCCTCCACCTTCTTCCGCGTTTTATCACAATTGAACCTGTATGTTAGGGAGTGGTCTAATATGACTCCAAGATAGATAGGTTTATCTGTGTGCTTTAGGTTGTTGTTCTCCCAGGTAACGTTGAGCTTTCTATTTGCCTGTCGGGAGTGGAGGTGGAAGGCGCGGACTTGGGTTTTGGAGGGATTCGGTCTTAGAGAGTTATCCTGATAGTAAGTGGACATCATACTCAAAGCAGCTTCCGGTTTTTGCTCTACCTCTCCAAAATTTAAACCTTGCTCTGTGATGCCCAGGTCATCGGCATATAAAAAGTTTCTGATAAAGACTGGTGTTGGTGTAGAGATTGAAGAGGATTGGTGCTAGTACGCTGCCCTGAGCCGAGCCGTTTTTCTGGGTTCGCCATCGACTTTTTTTGCCTTCAAGACTCACGTAGAATTAACTGTTTTGTAGTAAGGATTCTACCATTTGAACAAGTAATCTTTCTTTATACAGCAAGTTTCTGTGATTGACGGTGTCGTACGCAGAGCTTAGGACGACGAGTGCCAAGCCTGTTATTTGTTTTTTCTCGAATCCATCCCCGATGTGTTCCGTCAGTGCTAGTATTTGGCTGGTGCAAGACTTACCAGGTATGAAGCCGGCCTGCTGTGGAATGATTTTTGAGTCAACAACCTTCTCTAATCGTTGGAGGATTAGCCTTTCATATAGCTTGTATAGGTAACAAAGAAGCGATATGGGGCGGTAGCTTTTTGGAGACTCAGGGTCTTTCCCAAGTTTTAGTAGTGCTACGACTTTTGACTTCCTCCATACTTTTGGGATCTGTAATGTAACTCGACAGGTATTAAAAAGTTTCAGATTCCAGTTTTTTGCTATTGTTCCGAAGTTTTTGATTTGCTCTACACAGATGTCGTCTTCTCCTGCTGCTTTACCATTTGTTTGTGAGTTTATCCCTTTATCTAGCTCTTTTATGGTAAAGGGCGTGTTAAAGTGGTTTTTCTCTGTTGCTGGAGACCGGCTGATGCGTTTTTTTGGCATTTTTTGTCCGATTTGCCGTTGAGGAGCAGTTGGTGAGCTACTTGATTAGCAGTAACATTTGATGGCGCTTTGTTTTGCTTTGGATCTCTATTTAGCTTTTTGATTAAGTTCCAAGCCATCCACATATCCATTCGCTCAAGGGTGTCTATCCATGTTTCTCGAGCTTCGCTCAGTGCTATCATGAGCGCATTACCGCAGGCTATAGTTTCTTCGCTAAACGGGTCTTTGTTAAAAAGTTCTTCGTACTTGTTTAAGGTCCCTTTAGAGGCTTCTGATAGCCCCGGTACATAATGTTGCCTGCAGCCTCTTGGTATGTGACGCTTTGATACCCTTTGTAAGATTTGCAAAAAGGTTTGGTAGATTTCTGGTGATGGGTATAGGTTTTCGAGTTCGGCATCTAGTTTAGCTGAGTATTCGGGCCAATTTGCTTTTTTGAAAAGGTTGTTGACTTCTGCCCATTCTTCCAGAAGCTGCCCATTTGTATCGGTTTCATTGTAGCCCCAGGATGTGCTATGACAGTTAAAATCTCCAACGATAAACTGAATCTCCTGTCTCCCAGGGGGTTTATAAACGGATGATATGGTAAAAGCTCCGCTTTCGATGGTGAGTATTTCAGTATCGTCGGTTACTTTTTTGCCGGTGGATGTTAGCGACATATTAGTTTTTATAAAAATGGCGCTACCATACTTGCTATGTGGTAGTTCGACGGCAAGACGCATACCATCAATGTTGGGCCTGTTATAGTTATAAAAAATTTCAGCAGACACAGCCATTTCTTTCCTAGTTTCCAAGCAGTTA
Organism: Pissodes strobi; assembly: GCA_016904865.1. Lineage (NCBI taxonomy): Eukaryota > Metazoa > Arthropoda > Insecta > Coleoptera > Curculionidae > Pissodes > Pissodes strobi. The sequence goes on along the minus strand of MU182565.1, from coordinate 317,117 downwards.
CAACAATCAAAGAAACAGCTGCAACCAAAGCTTCAACCGCAACAGCCGAGGATTTAATCACCAACTCAGATGAAAGAGATAACTCTCAAACAAACATTTGGAAAACCATCCACGTTAACATACAAGGCATCGCAAACAAGACACCTCAATTGGAACTTCTGTTAGAACAAGGAAATCCACAGTTTTTATGAGTGTCGGAACATTGGATGGTGGAGGAGCAAGCAAAAGTTACTACCATACCAAGGTACCAATTAGCAGCAAACTTCTCGAAAAAAACACTCTCATGGTGGTGTTACCATTTACAGCAAGAATGAACACTTCAAAACCATGGACTTACTAAAATTCTCAACATAATTAATTTTAGAATGCCTAGGTATCTCATTTAAATTTAATAATACAGGGATAGCTCTTCCTTCAGTTTATCATTTCTGCAATAATGCTGTTCCAGACAGTTTTAGCAGATTCATAACTGCATTCAATGAAATACTTTGTTATATTACATCTCAACATGAATTTATTTTAATATGCGGTCACCTAAATGTAAACTATTTAAAGGAAGTACACGCAAAAAACATTCTCTCCGTCTTGCTGGAAAGTTTTAATATACAATCTACCACTTGAACCAGCTAGGGATTCCCCGAATTATGCTCCCACCGCCTTAGATTATGTTATCCCCAACTTTCAAGCCAGTAATCTTGAGGCAAACAGAGCGGACGATAAAGCACAAATCATTATCTCGGAAAGTAACAGCCTTAACAATTAAATTGTAGTCTCCAATAAACATTACTTTAAAAGATTTTTTCTTCAAACGTCAGTAAATCCGTCATTACTCGACTGTGTAGGCGGCCGTGAAGTTTTGTTTTTCCTCCGCCGGAGCTTTACTTTTCACTTTTCCGCCGGCGGAGGTAAAAGTGTTGTCACAGCAACATAGATACAATACAAACAGACAACAAAATATAAGCGTCAACAACTCAAGAGTTATTAAACTAAAATTTGTATTTATCACTCAATTTGTGACTGCATTTAAAAAATCACTAATTTAGGAACAAATTGGTTATTATTTAATCGAACTTACTCAATAACTGCTTATCAATACGGAATTAAAATGCAATCGAACACGCAATTTTAAAAATATAATTATTGTTGACAGTGTCCACTGACAGCTTTATGTTACATTACTATAGCAACATCCTGTCCTGAGCCTATTCATCGACATCGCACCGGTCTAAGCCGCCTTGCGAACCCACTTATCCTTAATAATAATTATTACTACTATTAAAAACAAATATTTTTGCATTAATTTGTCGACATTTGAAGAAAAAACGGCATATTTTATTTGGAGGAAAAGTTACTTTTCATGGCGCGCCCGTGTTTAACAGCCGAACGGAGTGAGGCTGGTAATAGAGAGCAAGTCATATAAAATAATATACTATTTTATCCGATCGGACGAAAAATGACACCTTTCCGATGTGTTTTCTCACCGCAAAAGTCATGATTCCAGTATATTGTATTCGTTGCTTGGCAACATGCAATAACTGTACAAGAATAGAAAATAACAGTCCGGGAATATAACATTCCCGTCCTAGGCCGGGAATGTAACATTTCTGTCATATTCAAACGCCTTGTTTGTCTGATCTAACGTCTATCAAAAGTAACATTTAGCTGTAGTTTCCGTAGCTACGTAATAAAGTTCAAGCTCGCTCGATTCAAAACTTGATATTATGTTGAGTTTAAATTTAAAACACCGTTTTTATTTACAGTAATATTTGGCTCTATTTATATAAGTACGTATTCTAATTAATTTTGATCGGATAAAAAATAGTATGTGCAACTCGTAGGAAAAGCACATTCCTGGACTCCTGTGTTGCTGTCCTCGGCTGCGCCTCGTCCAGCAACTACCGCAGTCGTCCAGGAATGTTTTGCTTTTCCTCCTAGTTTCAACCCACTATTATGACGCTCCTAATGTTTTCAGCTTAACTATCAGTTATCCAGGACCAAACTCAGCCATTTATATACCCTCAATGACGTAAACGAATCATGGTTTTTTCCTGGCATAATTTTCCTTATTGTTTGGAGTTTGCCTGTCCTATTAAAAAACTAAACATAAAAAAATACTGAAAAAATAAAGCATGGCTAAATTCGGATATAATAAAGCAAAGTGAGCATTTAAAGGACTTATTTTGGCTTTCTAATACTCTCGGTACTCGGGAATCTAAAACACTTTACTCTCAGAAAAAATAAATATTTCTTGAAGGACTAAATATAGAAAAACACAATTTCTTGAAACAAAAACTAATAGATACCGCGTACAACTCAAAAATTTTCTGGCATATAGTAAACACTAGTTTTGGAAAAATAAAAAAAAGAACAAACCCTACCACAATGTTATCTAATGATACTTACATAACTAACTCATTAGAAATTATAGTAATGAATTTTGCATTTTTTTGCCGCCAGCGCTGAATACTTAATAAATTCAGCCTGCAATGATAATTTCAGCATATCGGATTGCACTTCCTGCGAACCTTATTTACAATCCATTTCTTTTAGTACACACGAGTTGTACTCTGCCTCAAAAAAACATAAAAAACAAAACAACATGCTCTGGCCTGTATGATGACCCAGTCTTTGTTTTAAAACAACTTTGGGATCACATCAAATTCCCCATATGTCATATTGTATATCGCTCGACAAAGGCATCTTTCGCAATAACCTGAAAGTGGGCGAGATAATTCCACTTTTCATAAAGGGTGATAGAGAAAATATAGAAAATTATAGGGGAATTACAGGTCTGTTTGAAAAAGCAGTTTTAGATCGCTTAGAAAACTACTTGAGGTGTTCCAGACTATTTACTGACAAGCAGCATGGCTTTAGAAAAAACTTTTCAACAAATACAGCTGCTTTTGAGCTTTTAAACTTCATATAGACGGGCATCGATTCATCATATTACACTCTGGTCCTTTTTTTCGATCTAACGTGGGCTTTTGACTGCTTGAATAATTAATTTTCAAAAAAGAAGATGGACGCGTTGGGACGGGCTGGCTAACTCCATATATGGAAGAACGCAAAATAAAAGTAAGACTTGGGTAGGTTTCATCTCAGGAACAAAAAATCAACTGCGCTGCGGTGTGCCATAAGGCAGTATACTATCACCTTTGCTAATTACACATTTCATTAACGACTTAGAAAAACATCTACAACTATCTGATAAAGATACCAAACTAATACTTTACGCAGACGACTATACCGTGGCTATTTCGGCAAATAGCCTTGAAAATCTGGAAAATAATTCCAATGAGTCTCTAAATAAATTTGCCACATGGTGTATGAAAAACAGGCTTATTGTGAGTGAATCGAAAACTTGTTATATGACCTTTTCACAGTGCAAAGATTTTCCCCATGACACAATATTATCCCTAAATACTAAACGAATTAACAAAACTGACAACTTCAAATTTGTAGGTATTTATTTGGACCCTAATCTAAAATGGTGTAATCACCTGAATCACGTGGCTCGTAAACTTAACATGGCATATTTTGCCATCAGAAACCTCAAAAATATCCTAGAAACTAAACAACTTCTTAATACATACTATGCCCTGGCTTATAGTCATATGAGTTATGGTATAATCCATTGGGATCAATCGTAAAAATTATCCAGAATATTTATCCTACAAAAAAGAATAATCAAAAAAATATTTTCACTTAGCCATTTAGATTCTTGTAAACCACTTTTTCAAAAACAAAATATTTGGTCACTGCCATGCATTTTAATTCTACATGCTGTGCTATTCGTAAAAAAAACAATTTAACAGATTCTCACAAGCCACAAACATATCTAAATAGTTATCCTACAAGGGCTAACAACAATATATACACCCCTCCCAACAAAACTGCAAAATGCTTCATTTCAGAAAAGCCCATATTGTTTTTACATCAACGTGTATAACCAACTACCAGCAAGTCTAAAAGAAATAAACTCATATATTAAGTTCAATAAAACAGTAAAAAGCTGAGAGATGTTTCTATAAAGTCAATGACTACTTTATGATTTTACGATAGTTCTTATTTTTAATGCATTTTAGCAATATAACCTAATTAAGTCAATAAGTCATATTTAATTTATAAATTGTTAAAGACGGGAGGCTCCAGATGAGAAGCTCGAGTCTTGTTACTTGTGAAATGTTTTAGCAAAACTTTTTGTAGGTAGCTTTTTAGCTCTTAGTTTTAAGTATTGTTTTGTTAACTATTCCAATACAACTTGTAACTATCAAAACAGGAAAACTGAAATAAATAAATTACTATTCATAGCACACTCGACGGAAAAAGTGAGAATTTCCTTTTCCTTGGACGCTCTAGAGCGTAAAAAAGGTTCCGCGGCATTCGTCGATCTTGCAATTCCATTTGCATTTGGTAATTAGTTATTTTGCGCGCGGCTGTAAAAAAAGATGTTAAAGACAGTATAGTATCTTGCAACCTTGCAGCCAGTCACAATGAGAATGCGTGTCGCTCGGCCTGATGCAGTTTTTTACATTCCATTGGTGGTAGGGGTATCTAGTGCAACTGTTCAAAATTTTCTGAATCTTTGAAAACTCCCTATTAGATATTGCTATCGTCCGAGTCATCGGCCCACGAACATATCGTCGTATTGTAATATTATCAGTTTACTGAAACTAATTGCCGACAGTAAACGATCAGCCCAATAAATTGTTAATATTTTTTACAGGTTTTTAATTTTTGTATAAGGTGTTTTAACTGTCTGATTCGTCGGTACACGTTCACATCGTCATTTTGCAACATTATCAATCGAATGATGCCGATGGCCGACGGTAAACAATCAGTCCGAATTGTTCATATTTTTACAATATTTTAATTTGTTTAAAATAGTTTATAACCGCCTGAATCGTCGGCCATTGTTATAAACAACAATATTTCGTCTAAATTGAAGTAACTGTCAATATTTTACACGGTAAACAATCATGCCATATTCATAAAAAAAATTGCACTTATCACTAAAAATTTTTCTAACTGTGAAAACCGTCAGCCTTTGATATTTTTGATTGAAGAGTGAAGGCTGTGTGCATGTACGCAATGTACTAAATGAAAAACCTTTGTATCCCATGCAAAAATTTTAATCCAAAAAGGACGTCTAATCACTCTACATTATAAGAAAGGTTCATATAATTTAAACATTTAACAAATTAAAGCCAGACGTGGAAACTACGCTTTGATGGTATGACAAACATGTCTCTCCACGTCTGGCTTTAATTTGTTAAATGTTTAAATTATGTGAACCTTTCTTATAATGTAGAGTGTTTTGATGTGACCGTTGTCGTTTTGATGTTGTTTGTGCCTCTTGTGGATATCTTTTGTTCCAACTGACAAGTAACACTGATGATGGCTAAGGCCGAAAGCGCTCTGTTACGCTGATTAGACGTCCTTTTTGGATTAAAATTTTTGCATGGAATACAAAGGTTTTTCATTTGATATTTTTCGCTACCACATAACATAAATAGACGATCTCCATGAATGCCCGACAGTAAACGATCATACCATAATAGTCTTTTTTTTTGCAATAACAAATGAATTTTTGGCTAATTTATAACCACGCGAAACGTCGGCAGATAATTGTCCGCTGGACTTTTCTTTCGTTAAATATCATCTAAAGCAGTCGGCCGACGGGAAACGATCATGCCAAAACGCAACTTTTTAATACACTTTCGCATCAACATTCCGAATGTTTCGCATTAACACTCGATCAATGAAAGGCAAAAATTCGAATGCCCGACGATAAACGATCATGCGGAAAAGACGGTCATGACCCGTTAGTCTATAAGCATATCTTATTTAATCGGCGCGGGCGTACCACTCAGACGCGGCCATTTAGGCCCGACCGTTTGCGCGTGGAGATACTAGGGCTCCAGTTATTTGAGTCCACATTTAGGCGCGAAAAAATTAAACACATAGTATTATTATTATTCAGCTTTAAATATTATTTACTTGATATAAAACAAAATATAATTTCTAAATATAAAACACTACGCAAACAGAACGCAATCAAACTGATGTACGAGATATCAAATATTATATTTTATTTTTTTATTATCCTATCTTATACTAACTAAAGGTATCTGCTACAATTCCTAAAATATATTGTATCTTTTGATTGCCTGTTTAGATTGTTTGTATATTTATTTTTTATTTACTACTTACTAGAAAATAAAAGAGTGATTAAAATAATACTTAATTATTAGAGTGATAATAATATGTGTTTAATTTCCTCGCGCTTAAGTGTCTCGAGCCCAAATAGCTCTCGCACTAGTGTCTCCGCGCCAATCGGTCGAAGTTAAATATCTGCGTCCTAGTGGCCACTCCCAAATGTCCGAACCAATAATTAAGCAGTTATTCAAGTGAAGCAGCTAGTAGTAACTCCAAAGTTACTATCAGTGTGATTGTCTAGTCTACATTAACATTTATATTCGCTTCAGGTGCTATGTCAAATGGATACTTTTGACTTTTAAAGCACTGTGATCTATTGGATATGTCAGAATCCTGTAATGATTTTTTTATGTTCGGCACACACACACAAGGAAAATCCTATACCACTCAATGAGCGGTGCGGTGGTTTTTATTTATCAATTCTTCTGCCGATAGCTCCCATACTGCCGAAAATTAATAGATTAATCGAATACCTACTTACCTGTATGAAGATTAATCGTAATTTTCCGAGCTTGTCTTCCGATATGATTACATTGTAGTTTCTGAATCACCATACCCATCGATACGTTTTCAAAGCATAAAATTTTTTATCTTCAACCCGAGCCTGCTATCGCACCTCGATGCTTACTCATTCTAGCTCGGAAAATTACGATTAATCTTCATACAGGTAAGTAGGTATTCGATTAATCTATTAATTTTCCATCGCTTGTCTTCCGATATGATTACATTGTAGCTGTTTAAAGCTAGATGGTGCAATTTTGCATTATTCTACTTCCAATCCTGAGAATACCACAAAAAAACACAATTAAGGCAGCAAAGTCGTTCAATTCAACTCTTTTTTAAGTATGGCAAAAAAAAATCAATGAAAATTCTGTCCTATAAATTCCTTAACCACTTAAATAAATATATTTTATTTAACATATATTATTGACATACAATCAGAGCAAAACAAATATTATAAATCGAATCTTAGGCAACGGAATACTTAAAAGGCTACCTATGAGGGCTAAGATATACTCAAATTTAAAATGGTATTGGCAAATATGTCACTGGTCGTACCTAGAGGTCGAGTATAGAATCTGAAGAAGTGTCAGATTTATAGGCTTCTACCTTGCTATATTGTTAATGACATTTATGTTTACGTCAAACTTAAAGGCTGCTCACGTGCTGGCGTGTCTTACACTATATCCGGTAAAGACGTTAACGTTCATACCATACCACTGTTTTTAAAAATTAAGTTGATCCACCTACTCAAAGTTTTAGTTATTGCGTGGTGATGTGGTTTTTTGAGAGTTAAGAATAGGGATGTATAATTGGAACGATGGTGCACGGTGACTGTTGTACTGTTTTATAGAATTTGCGACACATAATAGGTAATTCTGGTTTTTGAAAATACGGAAAAGGCTGGTTTATATAGGGAGCTGAGGTTTAAATTTTTTCCTAAAACTTCAATTTTGACTGTAGAGGCTCTATTATTGTAGATCGTAATTTTGCTTAATGTTTGGATCCGATGTGCTGAACTTAGTGCCATAATTACCGTTTTCTTTGTTAGTTTATCAGGTGATAGAGATTGTAAAGGGTAAAGTGTGGATAAATAGAGTAATACAGGTTCAACGTTCCATGTAAAATCGTATTTAGGTTTAGGGGGCTTTAACTTGTAGCTTCCCTTCAAAAATCTTTTTATTATATATTAATCCCTATTAGGCGATGAAACATAAAGTTATCTATAGGTACTTATCAAGACCTAAGAAGTTCCTTTGCTTACTTCGCGAACTATAAAGTCCAGATAAATGTTTAAAATATACTTAAGTAAAGACATCGAAATTTTGCTGTTACAGAAATTATAGTACCTACTTATTAACACAAGCGTTGTATGTTAAATATTAATTAACAATTTGTTTTAACAAAAAATATTTATAGGTACGCCTATATTATTACTATTAAGTTAGCAGCAGTTTAGACAGTAGGATAACGTTGACAGTGTTGTTGTTAGATATATTTGATATATCGTTGCATTATTATAAATACATAAAGTAAAAATACTAAAAGCTGGTGTTTTAACAACACAAGAACAAGTAAACCAATTTTAAAATCACAACATTGTACTGTTTCCAAGTTCCTTCTGAGATGGATGCAAACATTATTGGGATGGCGTGACCGGAAATGCTTCTTTGAAGAAATGCTTCTCAGACAGTTTCGTTGCCACCAGGAAAATTTTCCTGTATAAGAGATGAGAGTCTCTATAGAGAGTAACCAATTTTTACTCGATTTAAAAGTCAACGGTTTCCCAACTAATAAACTAGGAAGCAAGGTATACCAGGGTTGTAATAGCCACACAGGTACTACCAATATTCCGGTGGCTTCATCCAGTATAGATTTATCTAAAGCATTAAATATCATAGAAAACAAGGGAAAAGCGTAAAAATACTCATCATGCCAAGAAATTGTAAATGCATCGACTGCTGTGGAGGTTGGATCCGGAAACCAGGAAATATGTTTATTGCATTTTGCATTATAATAAGTTGCAAATAAATCTAACCGCTTATTTTTTTCCTGATGTACCTGCTTGTTTAGTTCGTATTCTGTTTCAACGGAAGTTTGTCTTGATGCCTTATCGGCTTCCTTTTTTCTTTTGAAGCGATATAAGATGAAAAGAGTGTTATACGTTTTGTTCACACCAGCCTAAAGTTTGAAAGGTTATATTGGTTAAGTTTCGATATTTTACGCTTCCCCCACGATTAATGCAGGATATTGCCGTCTTATTATTAAGTAAGTAAGACTCCAATATTTTCATTTAATTTAGTAAATAATTGTAAGCCATGACAAGCAACTTTAATTTCGAGCCATGACAAGCAGCTTTAATTTCAAGGTAATTAATATGCTTAGACTTGTCGGCTTCTTCCCAAAACTCGCGACATTTTTGGCCGTTACAATAGCCTGTAGGAGACGCAGACGCATAAGAGGAAAACATTTCAATGAAAACGTACTAGGCTTCATATTTACAGTATATTCTCGATTGTATATCCACCAGCTAATAATTTGCTTTGTATCTATTGGAATTAATATTCTGTCATTGTACGACTTTCCTATTAAGGCTATATTTTGCGCGCCCTTGTCTTTTGATACGATGACGATTCCGAGGAACGGCAGGAGCCGCTGCTACCAAAACACCAATAATTTTTGCAAAATCTCGAATTGTAGTACCTGTCTTGTTAACATATTTTTTAAATTGCCTCTTTTATTGAATTCATTTTCTTAAGGAAACGGTCCACTGAATTAAGTCCTAATTATCCTAGGTAAGTTCTTTTATGATGGTATTAACTGACATTTTCTGTATTTATATTAAATCTTAAAACATTCAGGAGCATTATGCACATTACAAAACAGTAAAGTGCATCAGCCAAGCATGACAAATGGTTGGTGTTGTAGGAACCTTTGCAGTTAATTAAATTTGCACAAAATAATATGCGGGAGATATTTAGTCAAATAACTAACACCCTGTAAAGTATACAGCTGTTTTGCAGACAATAGTCTTCAGGAGATGATTTAGTCAAAACAATTTACACCCTGTAAATTATGCAGCTATTTTGCAGACAATAAGGAGTCCATGATTGCAATCTTAATTAAATAGGTCCACGACCATATTAAAATATATACTGTTGGCTCACAGCCTTGTAATCGCTCAAGTGATGATAGAATTTACTGAATAGCCCACGGCTATCCCTCAGAAAATGTGGCCCACGGCCTTAATGCCAAATATGTTTTGCCATAACACCCTGTAAGGTATGCAGCTATGTTGCAGACAATAGTCTGCGGGTAATATTTTAGTCAAAACAGCTAACAGTCTGTAAAGTATACAGCTATTTTTCATACAATAGTCTGCGGGTGATATTTTAATCAAAACAACTAACACCCTGTAAAATATACAGCTATTTTGCAGACAATAAGGAGTCAGTCCATGATAGCAATTTTAATTAAATAAGTCCACGACCATATTAGAAATATATACTGCGTTTGTCCCAATTGAAATTGATTATTGCTGCATAAACAGGGGAAATATTATACACACAAGTGTATCTGATTATCATTTGGTGGTGACAAGTTTGGAGTTGGCATAATAAACGATCACTTTTTAGTAAGTCAATAGCCAACTTTTAGTGAAGAAGTCGAATAGGTAGGTCCTCGACCCTAGGCTTAATCAATTAATAATTTATAATAAAAATAATATTAAGAATGTTTTGTATTGCGAAGCCCTCGGCCTAAACCTATCCTTTTCCTATGCCCTCGGCAAGAATTTTTCGATATTTGTATGCAAATTATAAGGCCCTATGGACTATCTAATTCAATCTACCTAACTCTTTGTAGTGAGGTCGAATAGTTAGGTCCTCGACCCTAAGCTTAATCAATTAATAATTTATAATAATAAAAAATATTAGGAATGTTTTGTATTGCGAAGCCCTCGGCCTAAACATATTATTTTTCTATGCACTCGGCAAGAATTTGTCGATTGAGTGCTATTTGTATGCGAATTATAAGGTCCTCGGCCTATGCACTATCTAACTCAATCTAACCAACTCTTTGTGGGGAAGTCGAATAGTTAGCACCTCGACCATAGGCTTAACCAATTAATAATTTATAATAAGAATGATAATAAGAATTTTTTGTATTGCGAAGCCCTCGGCTTGGACGTATTCTTTTTCTATGCCCACGGCAAGACGAATTTCTTGATCGAGTGTTATTCGTACGCAAATATTACAAGGCCTTCGTCTATGTACCTTATTCTCTTTTTCTCTCGGTTGAGCAACGTATTGTGCCTTACTGAACACCTGCATGAATATGAATTTAATAAGCTCTCGGCTTATATGCAAGGTTTTTTAATTATTCTAATTATTTAAAATAGTCTAGTTGTAATTAATGAGCTTAGCATAAACCTCAATACAACTAATCAACTGTACATTGTATCATTGTACGTAGATATTTGTTCGTAAATATTAGGCCCCAGCCTAGTTCTATATATACAATTTATTAACACTTACTTGAGGAACTGGACAATATATTTTCCCTTCTTTTCGACATTTTATTTCACAAACACAAACACGGCAAGTTTTTTCAACGTATTCGATGGATACTGAAAACAGAATGAGTAAGCATCGAGGTGCGATAGCAGGCTCGGGTTGAAGATAAAAAATTTTATGCTTTGAAAACGTATCGATGGGTATGGTGATACAGAAACTACAATGTAATCATATCGGAAGACAAGCGATGGAAAATTAAATAAAATCCGGTTTTCGGCAACTGAGCTGGTAGAAAATCGATTGTTTAATATCAACTTGTTAAGATCATTTAGTACCTAAGAAAAGATAGATCTAGCATTTGCCATGACCCTTTTCTACGTAAGAGCAGTATTATCGCAAACAATCTAAAAATAAAATCAAACGGTATTTATCTAAACATTATGCAAATATGGAATGTCTCTACATTCAGTCGTGATAAAGTAAAAGACAAATAGACCACCTAACATTAATCATTTTTGATTTGATCCGATGGATTAATTTCGATACAGGCGAACGCATAGGCAGAAAATTTTCCGATTAGCGAGTTTGCCGGGAATAATCAGTATTTCCTGCCTACTTCGGTGCTATTGAAAAATGGCGCATTGTGCTTCGTGTTTGCAATTTGTGTGAACTGTTTAATTACTGTTTAAATTACTTCTTAAACATAATATAATTTAATTACTAAATTAACGAATGTGGATGATGTGTTGATAATTATTTAAGGGTAAGTCGCTTATTTTTGTAAAAATGCGATGAGAAAAATTCCCAAAGCAAGCTTGCTATATGCAGTGTGCGAACCAAATGACAGTATATTAAAAAACATATATTTGAACTGTTCTGAAATATTTTACTTACCTAAGATTTCTGACCAATGATGGTTTTGCCATTTGAAATTAAATATTTTGGACCTGTATGTTCATTTAGTTTCGAATTATATAATATATAAAGAAGTAAATAAAATATATTAAAATATCTTGAGGAGAAAGACTAAATAAGACATTTTATTTTTGTACAATTGGAAACTTTTTAATTTAATTTCTAACTAAAAGTAAGATTTTTTATAAAATTTTGAGATATTTTTATCTGAAAAATGTTAACACATTTAATGTCCTAATTTATATATTATCTAATAAATTAAAATTAAATAAAAACTAGGCAGGGTGAAAAATAGATGGGTTGTAATATGACACACCATTATATCTATAGATCCGTGCACGCTCAAAAGTTAGCGTGGCGCTTATGGAGGACGGCATTGCCAAGTTAACGTATTACTTGATTTTAACCTCTTTTCTGCAAAAATTTGAATAAACATTGCATAATTTCATGGGCGGGAGGTATTTCTTTATATGTATAATAAAATTAATCGATATTATTATATTGACTATTTCACTAGAGTGTTTTTACTGGTAAAACGTCATAGCAACTGCTTGTTTCCTACTGACAAAACTACTATCTGCCCGTTAATTGAGTGGTTTTTAAGCGACAAAACTATGACAGGTCCATCAGAAAGGTGTCTGGTATACTTAACTATCATTGTGAGTTTGACAAACGTCAATAAAGCGTCTTTTTAGTAAGCTTCTGTTTGTTAATACGGTGCATTGTCTAGTTTTTCCCGTGAAATAGTCATGACGAATACCACTCGAGAAAATTATTCTCAAGGTTTTATTCAAGTTTGTTGCTTTTCGGCAATTTCGCTCATGATATTTTTGACAAAATCACTCGCTTGACGCCTCGTGATGTTGATACCCAAAACCGAGTATAACAAACCAACGAGTAGCGACATAAAGCGTCGGCACCTTTGATGTTCAAGGGACCGATTCCGGCAGAGCCGATGACAGTTGGACACCATATTTGTAAACTGCTCAAACTCTCAAACCATGAAGTGGCTCGAAAGGAAGCGACTCTGTGATTACACTATAAAAAACTTGAAGTGGAAAATTGCTCGTTTCATATTTGAATCTGACTCAGTAAAATTTAAAGCTTTTCTATAATTAGTGGTTTTCCTACTTGTTGTCACCCTTGTCGATAATAATTTCTGAAAGCTTTCATCATAAAAATATATATTACTTATATTTCTTCTACGATTTGTTGATAAAGGAATCTCAATATTTTCTTGGAATTTTATTTAAATAATTACTTTCCTTTAGTGAGGGTGCGTTGGGAGAAAAATAAACCCACGTATTTCATTTATCATGTTAATAAGTTGCTGTGTCAATTTTTAACCTAAATAAAGCACTTTGAGCTTACACGCGCCTGGTTTGGAAGTTATTGAAGAGGTGTAGATAGGTAGTAGAGAAAGATATATTGTACGACGCTTTCAGCGGTTCTCAAATAGACATTTCTTATTATACTAGTTTCAGCAACTTCTTGTTAATATTAATAGTACTCCATTTCTTTAAATTTCGATGCTATATTTACAAAAGTATTGGGTAAATGTTTTGAACCTTTGAGACGTGGAGGAAAATTAAAACTTGCAACAGCACAAACAAAAAGTCTTTATTAATTAACTGTTATCAGTACGCTGAGGAGTTGTAAGTTAAGAGTACTTACTTACCCAATTTATCTTAAGGGATTTTAACCCTTACACCGACTCTTATGAAGGCAATGTTGTTAAATTATTAATTTGAATAAAAGACAACAATTTTCACTAGTCTAACAATGTTTATTAATCAAAGGAAAGTAAATTTGCGTCGTAGATTTCGGCAGAAATGGAACTAAAAATGTTTAATAAACAAATTTAGACATACGGGCACATATCAAAAATAAAAAATTACCATATAAAGGCAATACTAAACCATCCCAGGGAGGGATGACTGACTATGTCCTCTATAAGGAATGGCTCGAAAAAAAAACTATTACTGACTGATGGTCTAACATTAGCAGCCTCCCTTGTTTAAAAGTAAGATAGCACCAACTCTTCATTCCTGCCGACCTTGTTCGATCCTCCTCCGTTTTGGTACTCTACTTACACTGTTAACAGATATACTCTGTAAAAATCCTAGCAGAAGCATTTAAAGGGATAAAACTTGAACAGTGTTTCCAAGGATATGAACTTCGGTTAACTTAACAGAATCTAGGACTCAATACTGACCACGTAATGCCAATGCTTTTAATTATTTATAGTTAAAGGTCGCTGTGCATTACATTTATTATTATATAATTATACTTACATATACTAATAAGACATAACGAATATAATAATGCTTATAATAAATTAGTGGTTGCTGTCATATAAACAATACTAGTTTTTAACTTTACGGTAACAATTTACCGTTACATAACCCTATTAATAAACCATACAAAACAAATATGAGAACAATATTACTCAAAGCTATGAGCACAAATTATCAATCCTATATCTAGATCAAATAGCTTAAAAAAATTGCTAATACCCTTTTGCTTAAAGAGAACACACACAGCTCTAAACGCTACTATTTACATACATACATACATAAGTTTCCATAAATCAGAGTAAATTATTATGAAATGAAAAATGCAATAATTTTTATCAGCTATACATGTGATAGGATTTTCAATTTCCGAATACCTTTTTATCAGAACTATTACATTTGAGATGTCTATTATTAAATTTAAAAGAATAAAATATTTTTAGTCTTATAGTTTTAATACAAACAACTGGAGAAAATTTGAACAGGGATGGAGAAATTGTACTTTTTCAAATATATTCATGAGATAATTAGAATTTTTTTCGCCTGTACATATGTTCCCAAACTGCGAGTTGAAAATACTTTCTGGTGGTGATGATAAACCACCAAAAGTACCTTTGGTTGCATCAAAAGCTTTAAAATGCGACAGAAGTTTGCCTACACCAATACTAGTACATTCTCTGCTAAAAGCATAGCAAATGTCACATGAATGTACTTCCAGACACATTTTCATCAAATATCCACAGACATAATAGAAAGCATTCTGTGGTGGAATGGTTTCTTTACGGTAATTGCAATCAGGCAAGCAAATTGCTGCAGTTGATGTTTCCGATTCCTTATTAATAATTTCTACCATGTCCATGGATTTTAAACTAATGAAATATCATCTAAATTCTCCCTACAATTCATGTGATTAGTGGAAATAATTCTGCACAAATAATTTTCTAAAGGCACTTTGAAACTGTATTGATGTGAGATTTATGCAATTGCCTCCCTGTTGCATTACAGGATTTTCTAAGCAATCTGGTTTTAAGATATTTATACCCACAGTTTAAAAGTGCTTGCCATAAACTGAGAAGACTTCTTATTGTAATCGACCAACCTTTAATAACCCTGACCATTTTTGTTTATTACCTTTAAATTTGGCAAAAAATTCAAAGCTTCATTTAAAAATTCTAACTGTGAATCAGATCTGTCAAATACATTCTTAAATTTATAAGAATTATTTAATGATAAGGAGTTCAAGATATCAAAAAAAATATTAAATTTTTCTACAATTTCAATTGTTGCAAAAGCTTCATTTGGAAGTGCACCCAAACTGGCAATTGAGTGGCTCAAAAGTTGAGCAGCATAACTCACCCTCATTTTTTCAAAAGTTATGGGATTAAGGTCAGAATTAGTGAGTTTGGATGCACACCTGTAGAACTGCTATTTATCACATTATTTAATAAATGACCAAGGCGTTTTTCTACCTTGAAAGTAAAAGGTGTGCTGCCTTAAGTTAGTGCGGGTGGCCTTAATTAAATGACATGGGTCAAAAATATAGAACATATTCTCACCTCCTACCTGAAACTCTCTATTTTCAGGTCTAATTCTTAGACATTTAGTCAAATCAATAAAATTCGAGCTCATGTCACTTAATATGCCTTCCGCTTTTAAATATATATCCTTTAAATTTAAAATACAATCTTCTAAAATAGTACGAAGTATATCACCATTTGGTTCAGTGCCTACAATCGATACAAAGGATGCAGTGTTTATCCTTATCAAACATTGTCTTCATTTTGATTTGAAGGGCCTTAGATACTGATTTATTGTGTAGTCCTGGTTGACATTGCAGCTTTTCAGCATATATAGTTGGTGAAAGGTGAGGAGGTAGAACACGATTATCTATTCTTAAGTTCATTGGTTAAATATCATCCAAATTCACCCATTTTGTTTCTTCATCTTTTGAAATATTAGAACCTGAAAGTGATAATGAGAATGAAGGTATTGTTGATACAGTATTAACAAGAAGCATAAGGCTATTTAATTGCAGTCAAACAATATCATGCTAGACCTAATAAAGTGTCTGACAAATTTCAATTAGCACAACTCAGATAAAAACTGGAACTATTTATGTGACCAGTAGGTACTTTCTGTTGAGTACATGACTCATAAAACCAGGTAATGTTTCTAGTTCATATTGTTTATTCAATTAATGTGATTATAGAATGAGGTGAAATATCTGAATTTTGACTACCTATCAGGGTAATTACTGTTTTGTAACTAATAAATCCAACCAATAAAATTATTATTTTTATGGAATTCAAAATGCTGTTGCTAAATTCAGTCATAATGATTAGACAAACAAAATAACTGTAGCAGTTTGTGCCATTAGAAGCAATACTGTAATTTTTTTATAATAAATAAATAATTGCTACAAAGATTTACCTGGAAGGTTCTTGATTTTCTTTGGTGGTTCCTGAGATGAATCTTGATTTGTCTCAAATGCCTGTAGTTGATATTGACCAAATATTGTAGGAATT
>MU182565.1:275633-299749 GCA_016904865.1 Pissodes strobi | reverse complement strand
ACTCCTGTATCAATATTTATCTATTCTTCAAGAGCAATTATTTAACAACTAATTTACATTTTAATTTAAAAAAAAAACAACCATAATATTGTGGGTTAGTAGCTATGTACTTACCGGTCATAATGTTTAGAGCAAATTTGAAGAAAGATTTTCCATCTCCACACCTAGTTGAACAGGCACGATATGCACAAGAAATAACCGGCATGATTATACACTTATTCAGTTTTAAAATTTGGAAATTACGACACAATTAATAACTAAAACTCACTTATCGGAATTTGTAAACATTGTAACTGACACTCCACAATTCCACAACAAAACAAAAGTCAGTTTGACGGATGGACACACTATTTCGAGCATGCGCTGAAAAATTTGGTCCCCCAGCTGTCGCTACTCGTTGGTTTGTTATACTCGGCCCAAAATATCATTCGCGAAGTTGCCAAGCAACAAACTTTCATACCTTTCGAAATTTTTGCCGACAAATTTTTTTCTCTTGTGATATTATATATGAATATTATTTAAAGTAATAAAAGAAAAAAACCCAGTAATTTTATTAAAACAGAATTAGAATTTTACGAAAGAAAATTAACTAAGGCAGGTGTAATAATCAGTAAACATAATATTAAGTGTAGTGATCAGTAAAATAATAAAGGATAATATTTTCAGAATTAGGAATAAGATAATTTACTGTTTACCCTACCAAATATAATGTACAGGGTGTTCCAACGAGGACTGAACTGAGGCTTATTTTTTACCTTCCCTGCATTTTTAAAACAAACCAATATAGCCATTCGATGTTAAATTCCAAAATTGAACCAAAAAAACATTTAAACCAAAAACAAAACACTTACGCCATGGGTGAACTCTTTTTTAAATGGAACTCCCTGTATATTACTAAATTTTGGACTCTCCAGAGAAATCTAAATACATTTCGTATATTATATCCTATACTTATCTTTAGCTGTTTACGAAATATTGACACTTGAAAGTCGAGCATTTTGACACTTTCATACGCTCTAAAATCTAAACTGCACAAGGTCAAACAAAACGGTTTGCACATTCATATATTAGGCTTTAATAAGGTATCGAATGACAGTAACTTTGAATTTAACCGGATGTTTAAAATTTCCCGTTAATTTTATTTGCGGGTTAAGTTAATATCATTCGACAGCTTATGAAAACCTAAGATAGGAATATGCAAAACGGTTTTATTTTATCTCGTGCGTTTATATTTTAGAGCCTGTCAAAGCGTCAAAATGCCCGACTTTCAATTGTCAATATATCGTAAACAGCTAAAGATAGGTATAGGATATTATACATGAAATGTGCTTAGATTCCTCTAGGGAGTCCAACAAAGTATAGTAATATACGGAGAGTTCCATTTAAAAATAGGTCATCCATGGCGTAAGTCTTTCATTTTGGGTTCAAGTGTCTTTTTGGGCCAATTTTTAAATTTAGCAGAAATAATGCATCAAATGGCTATTTTGTTTTGTTTCAAAAATACAGGAAACTTTGCCCCCTGTTCAGTCCTCGTTGGAACACCCTGCACATCTACTACAAAATTATAACTATGATAATATTAATTGATTATTAATAATGCTTAACGATCAAAATACTTTTATAAATAATTAATTATCAAGGTTCCATACGTCAGTAAAAGGCGTCCGAGTGGGCAACAATGCATAGTTTCTCCCCATACGAAAAGCATTTCCATAAGGCACCACCCTAACTTTTGAGCGTGTACTGATCTATAGTAAATGTTTAGCCAGTTATCGGTTCTATGTACCTCGTACAAGAAAAACTATTTGGTAAATGTATAAATGTGTTAACATTTGGCTATTTAGGTGTGTTTAGCTAGGGTGATTTTGGTATGCACTTTCCAGATTTTATATTTGTGATGCCATTTTGGCTTATATTACAAAAAGATAAAGCGCCAATTTGTAGTAAACATGCCTGAAAGATGAACTACGAGTTACAGTTAAAAGGAAGCCAAAGTATGAAAATCATAATTATGCAACTAAAGAATAATAATCATTGATAGGCATAGGTATATATTGTAATGAAATTTAAAACGAAATATCTCATAATTGTTCACGTAACTCGCTGATGTTATAAAATGCTGACAGTTCACAGGCAATATATTCGAGAGCGAAATCACAATTACGAATATATATAATATTTAGAATATATATAGACTCTGGCGAAATCCACGTTTCTATTTTATTGTTTTACAGCCATCATGCTGCTATATTTTAAATACTGCTTCTTTCACACTGCCGTCCGATGTTGGGTTAGTTTGATTTTATATAATTCATAACCCATCAAGAAATAAAACATTTTTTTACTGCTAACATGTGAAAACCTTATTATTTACTCCATTTCTCTAATGAGAATTTCTAACGTAGGTAAATAATGATGATTCGTTAATTACCTTGATAATGAACTTTTTTTATCTTTTTAAAGAAATTAACTGAAGCTTTATTGATTTAACGAATTGAACATGAAAAATAAATTCTAGAAAATGTACTAAGGTAATGAAAAGTATCAATACCATATAACCTATACTATAACCATTATTTGTTATAGGTGAATTTACTTCAGTATTATGAATATTTTCAATAATTTGTGGACGTTCATTAATATTTGGTACTAAATCATCGATCTGTAAGTTTTCTGCCAGATCATCTTAACGTGCGAAAGAAGTGGGGGGTATACTTAAAGTTTCATTGGATAAGATAGGTTTTTGCATTAGTTTGGGTTAGTTTGGGTTAGTCTCTTCTTGTTCTCTATCGATTCCTCAATTATCCTTCAGCGACTGTCGCTGACTTCCATTCACCGTGCCCTTTTAGGCTTAGTACGTCTCCTCCGTTTTCTGTTAGTAGGTAGTAGTAAAAAAAAATACTATATATACTTCGGTTGAGAAGGCCGTTTTAAACCTACACGCCACAGGATATAGAAATTCTCGGCAAATAATGGCTCACTTCTCAACCTAGGTATCACCCCAGATAACACAATGCAATTCAATGGACAGCTTATGGATGTTTTTACTGGACATATGGCATGTCCATTGGATATCCACAATTTGTCCAAGGGACATTCAATGGAGGTCCATTGGACTATACAAACGACACACGCATGGATATCCTTCTGGATTCCAACTATTGTCCATAGGGGTTACATATTGGGATGCATTTTGGACATGTTTTATTAATAATTTATGCTCGGTTGTATAGGGTTATTTTTTATATTTCGATATTTTTAAGTTAGAAAAAAATGAAAGGCTAGAGTTTCTGAATCATTAAAATTTCTAATAAAAAGTTTAAAAATATTTCTGCAAACGTCAAACTTGGCAGGTTGTAAATTTTCTTAAATATATTATACATTATAATATACTTATTTGGAATCTTTTTATATACACAAGATGTTCTATAAAAAAAATTCACAACCTGCAAGATGACAAATTTTGAAATAAAAAACTTTGTATTTAATTATCTTTTCTTACTTTAGAAGTACCTACTTAAATCCTCTAGGGAGAGCTCTTGAAATATAAAAAATTACCCTGTTTAACACTTTGACTGCTGATGACACGGATCCGTGTCACCACGTACATGTTGCTATATGCGCGCGACCCGGATCCGTGTCGCGCGTAATATAAAAATTAAGCGCTAAGTACGCCAAGAGCAGCAGGTGGAGGTAAACGTACGGTTGAAAGCATATAGCTAAAGCATAGGGAATTCTTGTTTTACGTGCCGTTTTCGGCTCAGGTTTTTGTTGCTGCTGATTTTAAGACAAAATGGCGGATATTATGGCAAGACCTTAGGAACCTAAAATAACGATATTTACTTGCAAAAATTCGAAGAAATTGACTAATGAAGAGCTAAAAGGGTGCCCATATTTTATCGTTTAAATTATCGAAGCATTCCAGAACTATTTTACATTTTAACATGTTATGTATATTTGCCAAATTTAGTATGTTTTTACGTATTTTGATATGCTCTGTATAATAAACTAATATTAAAATTCATGTTAATTTAGTTTTTATTCGTTTTATACGTTTTCAAAATAAAAAAAACTCCCGACACGAATTCAAGTCGGTCAACATATGACACAAAAATTGTTGCTATATGCGCATGACACGGATCCGTGTCAAGTGTTCAAAATTCTCTAACACCCAGTATATATTAGTTAAAATAGTATATTTAGGTATATAGAGAGTTTATACAAGCAAAATGAGAAAACAAATGTTTAGCACACAGGTAATACCACAGCTGGAACTGTCAGCAGCGAAAGTGTTAATAAAAATAAAGCACATATACATAATTCAACTAAATATTATTTATTTAAATGCCACAGAGAACAGATGTTAAAAAGTTAAGCATAGATGTCTTTTTCACAAGCAAAAACGATGGCGAAAGAACAACGTAAACATAACACGCCCGGTGGCGTTGCACAGAGTCACCACAGATCGCAGAAACAATAATAATAATGCACTGGCACTGGTTATATTTTACCGGATACCCACAAAGGAATGCAACACTTTTAAAACAATCGAATTATTCTAATAATTATTTGATTATGAATAACAAAAAGATACGAAAAATGTACGTAACTGTTCCTTCCCCCAGGGGAAATGACAATTGACAAGTGACATACATGAAATGAACATGAAATACGATTTAACGGCGTATTCGATTGGTGGAAGTGGTAATCCACAAATATGGTTTCATCCTTCTTTACCAATAAAAGAAAGAAAAGAATACCAACCGAAAATGGAATGAAACTAGACATTTCGATTAATTTGACTGCTGCAAGATAAAATAGGGCATTATTGGCATATTTCCACGTGATCATCCAATTGAAATTACAAACAAGATTACGTGGCACGTATGATCGAAAATGTAATCTTTTTCTTTTTGCCTAAAAGGAACTGACGCAGGGTCACAGATGAGGGCGCTTGTTATGTTGAATTTTCATTTGTTTACCTTTAATTTTTTTAGTTTATGATATGGAGGGTGAAAAGTTCCTTTCACTCTCCATAGTTTATGAAAAGCGAATTAAAAATATTATTATATAGAGTACAAATTTAATTGCAGCCTAGATTGGTTTTAATTTTTATTAAAAATTATTATTAAGTCCAACAAAAGGATATAGGTTGGACAGAGAGAAGCGGCTATACATTGGCATGCTAAAAATGACTAACCAATGGATATCTGTTTTGGACTAATGAATGTAATGGATGGTATATGGACCTATATCGGATGTCCAATGCACATAAAATAAACGGCTATACATTGACACGCCGCAAAAAGCTCGCCCATGGATGTTGATTTTTTGTCCATGGATATACTGGACGGTATTTGGACAAATTTCGGATGTACTATGGACACCGTGTGCTATCTGGGACTGTATAAAAACAATGATAGTATTATAGAGCTTATGAAACCTTGATATTTTTACATATAATCGGGGGTGGGTTTGTCCAAATAAATGTTTCCAATACAAAAGGAATTATAATTTGATATTTTTTTCCTTGTAGATTGTAGCTGTTATTATGGCATGTTAATATAATGCTATTTATTTTTCCGCAACTTACTAATGTTTACTATTATGCACCAGGCAGGAACGTCAAACTGGTGAGAGCAGTTTGACCACGGGGAGTGACGCCCCCGCTATTCCGAGTTGTCACGGGATGTGCCCCATCACATCCCATCGTCCTCCCCCAGGCTGGAGAACATCGAAGTACAAAGTCTGGAGCTAATCAATGGCAGTTTGTGACAAGAGGAGCTGCATTTTATTGGCTGGAAGGTACATCATCCTGGTGAGATGTTTGATTACGGGGAGTGACGCCCCCGCCATTCCGAGATGATATGGGATATGACCCATCAAATCCCATCGTCCTCCCCCAGGCTGGAGCGAAGTACAAAGTCTGGAGCTGATCAATGACAGTTTGTGACAAAAGGGGCTGCATTGTATTAGCTGGCAGGAACTTCAACCTGGTGAGAACAGGTTGCTTAAGGGGAGTGACGCCCCCGCCATTCCGAGTTACCACGGGATGTAGCCCATCAAATCTTATCGTCTTCTCCCAGACTGTACAAAGTACAAAGTCTGGAGCTGATCACTGGGGAGTGATCCAACAAACCCTATTTTGACTCTTGTCAGTCTAGGGACAACCAGAGGAATGAGTCTGTGGTCGATGCTTCCAGTGGAAGCGGCGCTAGGTGGTAGATGTATACGCCTACTCGAATCGTCTGGTGAAAGACCACCCCACCAGAACTGGGAAGCGCTAAGTGGTTTTCCCAAATCACGTTCCGCTTTCGCGCTCGTATTCCCGGGTTCCACAGTAAGAATATATGGACATGATGGTGCTACCAGGATCAAAATATTCCGGGCGCTGGGTGCCCTGGGAGCCCCTCATTCCGCATTTCAGAGACAGCATAGATACCGTACCAATTTAGAATTGATTTCTGCAACATAAGAGGCCTAGATACAAACATAAATTCGGTACACCAACATCTACAAGCAAATAGACCACACATACTAGCCCTTACAGAAACACAAGTATGTTCTACAACAACAACAGTGAACTACCCCTATCCTGGTTACGACTTACATACCCGATTTAGACATAAGTTCGGAATATGCCTTTTTGTTCGAAACGACTTTCATGTCACCGCGAGGAAACACTCGAACCGAACAACCTTGACGTCATGTGGCTCAAGTTCAATGCCAAGGGACTAACCAAGTTTATATGTTGTCTCTATAGCCCTCCGAGCTATAGAGCCTATCAAAGCTTTTTCTCAGCACTAGCTACCACTTTTAACTCAATACAGGTCGATCACCCCAGTTTAGAAATAATCATTCTGGGAGACTTCAATGTCCACAACACAAACTGGCTCAAACATCACAACAAAACCGACAACGAAGGTAGAGAAGGTGAAGCATTTGCCATCAGCTGCGGACTTACTCAACTTGTAGACGAACTAACTCGAATCTCAGACAGGGGCGAATTCGCAGCCCTCCTGGATCTTTTTCACCCATCCTGACCAGTACACAATTACAGTTGGTCCGCCATTAGGTACTTCCGACCATAAACTTATTACACCGGGTTGCGAATTGCAACTCATACAGAAGGATCCACCATTGCGTCGCAAAATATGGCATTACAATTCTGCACACTGGGACGATCTAAGGGAGTTCTACCTAGATTTTCTTTGGCTCGACGTCTGCTTTGCCACTGACGACCCGTCAGACTCCTGCGGAGAGATCATGCAAAATCTCCTCAGGAATGGAAGCATACATCCCAAATTCCATCAAGTTACCATCAAAAGGAAAACCCTGGTTTGACAGAAGATGCGTAAGAGCTGTAGGAAGGAAACAGCACGCCTACAAGTACTGGCAGCAAAATCAGACCGCTGAAAATCGGAAATATTTTGTCGAAGCGCGTAACGAATGCAAACGTGTGTTCAACGAAACTAAGGACATACACAATCAAAGGATCAGGAATAAACTTTTGCAATGTCCCACTGGTTCCAGGAATATCTGGTCGGTAGCAAAGGCAGTAAGTAACAACTTTACAAAAACGTCTCTCCCACCTTTGACGGACGAACGTAGCGAATACAGCCAAGAAAAAGCAAACATGTTCGCTAAAATGTTTTCATCGCATTCTACCTTAGACGTCCCCCAAGGCAAGACTCTCTCCACCATATCGAACATCAACACTACTATGGCAGAAGTCAAGTGTCATCACCGTGATATTCGCAAAACCCTTAAAGAACTAGATACGCAAATGCATCAGGTCGCAATAACTGCCATCGTGCTAAAGAACTGTGCTAACGCCCGCTTTTTCCTGACTTTTTTCTCCTTCTTACAGAAAAGGGATTTACTCATCCTCTTGGAAAGTGCGTTGGATACTTCAAAGGCATTCGACAGAGTTTGGCATGACGGACTGCTCAACAAACTGCCATCCTTGGCACTGCCAGCCTCTCTCTGCAGCTGGCTGGCCAGTTTCCTTAAGAACCGATCCCTACAAGTTGCAGTCGATGAACACATCTCGAACACATTCGCCATCAACGCGGTCGTGCCTCAGGGCGCAATACTTTCACCAACTCTGTTCCTCATTTATATCAATGACCTGCTGATCGAAATGAATAATCCTGTTTACAGTTTTGCAAATGACAGTACCCTTGTCTCCCACTTAAGGTCAGAAAAATTCTTTCCAGCGACTGAGACAGGAGCAGATTACAGCAATTAATCAAGGAGAAAGTTCAAACTTGGGGCGACCGAAATTTGGTCCAGTTCAATGTATCAAAGACCCAAGCAGCATCGTTTACCAAGAGGGCCAATACAGCGAACCCTGACATCATTATGGCAGGAACGATCATTCCTTCATCCTCGTCAATCGGACTGCTGGGTGTCTCGGTCAACAGCAATATGCCATAGCATGATCTCATTGCTAACATCGCAAAATCAGCCTCCCAGAAGCTTGGTGCGCTATTTTGCAATAGTTGCTCTTGCTGTACAAAGTGCAAATAAGACTGTGCTTAGAATATTGCTGACATATCTGGGGTGACGCACCAAAGCATACCCTAAAGCTACTGGATTCTATTCAGAAGAGAGCTGTGCGTCTCGTCGGCGACCCGGAGTTGACCCGGAATATGGATAGTCTGGAACATCGCAGACATGTGGCCGAGATGTCTCTGTTTTACAGATACTTTCAGATGTTCCCAGGATTTGGCCTGCATCATCCCACCCCTCGCAACTCCTGTCAGACAGTCCCGAACGACTGCAGGAGCGCATCAGTTCGTCGTACAACTAGAAACATTTAGAACATCGCTTTACAAGAACTCCTTTGTCTGGCGCACTGCATCACGATCGAACTCACTTCCAGGGCATTTATTTCCCACTAATTACAACCTACAAATAATCAAGAACCATGTCAATCATCATCTTAGCACACACACCGCTCGTCGAGCGCCATAGGATCTCCCTTTAGCGTTTGTGCCACTGCCATAAAAAAAGAGAAATACTCATTTGCACAAATTTCATTTCTTTTTATAATACACTGTCGGCGAATGCTCCCACGTAATGTGTAGTTTATATATATGCATTATTTATCGAGATTTTATTTAAGCATTTCGAATTTACTTTTATAAGATAATTAACCATATTTTGTTATCGCCGAGTTATCTACCTACTGCCCCCATTAACCAGTTGTGGGTTTTTACCAACAATATCAGGCCCAATTGTCATTGGTCCTTTTTATAATTATTTTTATTAAGGTTTCCTTCCTGGGATTCTTTACAATTCAAGCCAGCTGTTATATTTCAAGAACCACGCCGAATGGTTATTATTTTTGGCTGGGAAAGTACACACCGGCGAGTACGTCGCCAAGCAATCCTATTTTCCGTCTTAAAGTAAAAATAAAAATCAGTATTCTTCGGTCCGCGTTTAGTTGCACAACCCTAGGTAGAGAGCTCTGCTTATTTCATATTTTTGCTGATATCGTATATTTCCGTTTACTTTTATAATTTAGATTTTCAAGAATAAATCTTTAACTCTCTCCTGATGTTCGGCCCTGCCAAAACTAAAAGTATTTCAAATTCACGAGTAAATTAAAATAAGCGTATAATCTATCTCTAACGCTAAAACACTGTCATTAATAAGTTTAAATTTTAGGGGCGAAAAAATTATAATTTTGGGCCGCGAATTACTATGTCAATATTGTCAATTTTGTTTCATCAGTAAACAAACGGTAAATAGAGGCATTATATTCCTGATTTTGACATACAATATCAAACAAGTAACCGTGAGTAATTACGAAACCCTAAGGTTCCATATAACTTATAAACAATGAATCAAAATATTTTTGACATATGGCGCTTCGTATTCCTGCATTCTTTACCATGCAATTTAACTTCCATACATTTTAATTCCCAACTGCTAATTTCAAGGTTGTTTAATGCACATGCGTTAGACTGCTCCAGATTATTTTTCCCTTATATTACGAGAAAGTTAAATTATTAGTATCAGCAAAAATAAATTGGAGAAGTTACATTCTCATGGAAACTGCAATTCTGCAGATTACGTCAGCGTTCCTAGATTTTCACAGCTTTATTCTCACGCAGCATAAGCATAAGTATTTCCGTATTGTCTGAGGGCACTATCTGTCAATGAAGAAATAATCACTTTTATCACTTCATTACGTACGCTTTGTTATAGAAAAGCTCTCCTGACAATGTGGAAGTTACATTTTTTAGAGGTTAATTTCATGAAAGGGGCACTCTTCGACTTACTCAAAATTTTTATTTTTTTTTGATAATTATTTATTAATATAGTAATATCAATAATTACAATATACATGGTCCTTATTCGTCTAGACAGTGTTTTTGAAAACTGGTATTGAGGATAATTACATTTTAGTAATATTAACAGTACGATTTCCTATAAAATCTCTAGTATTGTGGCTAAGAGTATCCTTTGAAAATATTATGATAATATTTGGTTTTTGAGTTTTATTTATTATCCTGTAGATAAGTTTATTATGTTCAAATTTTAATACCTTATGTAATTGTCACACTCTTAAATTTTCATATAGATCTGCAGTATGAGTCAGTGGATCATAATTAAATATAACTTTTAGTTTTTTGTTTTGCAATATTTGCATCGAATCGAATTGTAGTTTATAGTCCCACATGTGCCCCATACGGGGATCAAATATCGAAAAAGTGATAATACGAAGGCATTATAACCATTTGTTTCTATTTTTTATATTCCTTTATATGGTATAAACGTCTTATTCTATGTAAAACATTAATAAACGTGCAGACCGACCGGTATATATTTCCTTAGTCAGCCTTGATTGTGTTATATAAACTCTTTTTGTGATTGAATAGTATTTCTTTCGTAGGATGTACAATTAGACGAGATTACTAGAGAACGATTCGAATAGCTCGTATCGTTAACTGCTGCTTATTACTTATATTCATTTTGATATAATATATTTCAATTCCGAATATATTGTTTGATTCTGTGTAATTGTACACAGACGACAAATGTAACAATGTTTTGTCATGCCCTCGTATATAAATAACAGTTTGCTAGAATAATTCAAATCGCAGTGAGCACATTTATTTTTTTTACTGATTCATTCGCACTCTATTTTATTCTAATATAGTTAGTTTTAGAAGTTTGAGAGTATTTTCCATTTTAATTTTATTAAGTAAAAAATTTAGGGTTACAAGTGTCATATTTATTAATAATACTACAGTTTAGTATTATACACATTTTGCTTTTATACGAGAGATAGTTTCGGTTTTTATATGTTTAAAATAACCAGGTATTTATGTATATTTGAAATTTTGGCATATAATCTTATATGGACTCACCCTCTGATTCGCTTCTTTCGATGAATATTGCCCCCTTTTTTCGCCTTCTTTGCGAGCAAGACGTACCACTAACATATTCACTATACTAGAAATACGATTTCTAGGCATTTTTCTTCTTAAAACCAAAATATAGAACCGATTTACGGATTCTTGCTTCTCACCGATCGGTACAAAATTGTAATGACGCATAAAGGCGATGAGCTCGAGCGGCTAGCCAGGGTCGGCTGAATCACCATGTTTTTAGATGACTCCTTTAAAAATTGTTGTATACTACAAAGTGTAATGAGGGACGGCGGAGATGCGAAGGATAATAAATGAATGACATGAGCTTTACAGCCAAGTACAGTAAAAAAATTAATTCAATCTAGCTATGAAATTTCTAACTAACTAAAGATGAAATTAAGCAACCCTTTTAAAAGTAAGCTCGATAAACAATATAGCTAGATCAATAAATGAGATGAGAATTATCAAGAATATACACGATAGACGTCAAACGGCCTAGTCTCTAAATTAAAAATTCATTCATTAAAATGTTATCCACCGATAAGCGCTATACGATTAAGACAAACGTCTTACAGTCGTTAATTTTATATTCATTAATTAAAATGATAGATATCGATAAGCGATATACAGTAATTAATACAAACGACTTACAGTCGTTAATTAGAAATGTATTAATTAAAATGATATAACACGACAGAGAATCAAGGTCCTGTAATAAATTAAAATTGATTTTACTTAAATCCGGTCTAGACATTGGCGCTCCCTAGCAAGTACTTTCCACAATGTGGTTGCGTCATTCTGACAAAAAAAATGTCGGTAGGGCTAGCTGGCGGCGGGATTAGATAGGTTAGCGTAGAGAGGAGGAAGTGTTACCTCACAGAAGTAAGTCTATCCCATAGAATGAATTCTATCTCACAGAAGGACCCTAGTTAAATTATAAATAACTTTAACCATCTTAAATAAACACTCGTGTCGAACATATCCTAAAAAAAGGGACCACCACACTAGTTCATCACCAAGGTTTATAGACGGTATGACCGATAATTTTAGATAAAAGGCATTCTACTTAATTTGCATAATACGGCAAAGACACAATCAGACGGTAGTTAGACCTAGGGTCAATAATAGTAAAAAACGGCCTGTTCGCTTTTAGTGTTCAGGCGAGAAGGCCTATCAATTTTCTCACCAACGAATATATATCTCCTTTGCCAAGTGCCGATGCCGCATTAAACGAATGTAAAATATCTGTCAAGTAGGTTCGAACACCTGGAGTTAGACCGCGAGATGTGAGGTGGCGAGAATATCGATAACACAAATCAACCAGTAAAAGGAGAAAATCTCAATATTGTATGCACTAACATTTGCAACGTTACACTCTTTAGAATTAATGAAATTTATTGTACAATTGGTTAAATTATAAAAAATCTTGAAAGCTTCTTTTTGACGAGCACATAATGTTCATAATTTTTGTTCATTAGCTCATTTGGAGGAAATGCTGTCAGGAATTATCTCATCGTCGTAGTAAACTCCAGATGGTCTTGACGTGCACAATTTAATATTATTTGCATGCACAGTTTTATTTCCAGAAATAATTTTGCTCATATTTTAGTTGAGGAGTTCCGTCTCCATCCTGTTTTAAAGTTAGAGGTTCACCTCCTACATTTAGGAGCAAGGTAGAAAGAAAACGTTCGTCGAAAACTAATTCTGCATTTTCCAATTTTAGGAAACTTGCAATTTTAAATGGAGATTACTTCCGCTGGCTCGAATTCGAGTGTATGTATGGGGATCTCGAAATCCGTAAGAGATTAGGGCAAAATTGCGCATTTAGGTGCGTAACAATATTTCCTTTAGAAAGTTTTAAAATGCAGAGTATTTCTGGAGATATCCGGAGAAACCCGAAATTTTGAAAAATCGTTTTGTTTTTGCCTGAATTTATTTAAAAATGGATTTTAATTGAATTGCACTTTCGCATTATTACTTTTTCCGCTCTAATCAATGGTGGTATCCAGTCTGGAATCCGGCGTTTCATCATCAAGGGGTCATCATCAACTTTCTTTTCTTAAATACCAAGTTTTTTCATCGTTTTCAGATGTGTTTAATGTAAATAATATATTAGAGTAATTTTACTTTTTCTAATATTTTTGCTATTTTGGTATCTTTATTATTTATTTTGCTTTGGCGTAAGTTTATATAATTTAAGTTAATTACATTTAATAAAAGTTTGTATTGAAAAAAAGTTGATGAGGGGTTTGGAATCCGATGTTTCGTCTTAAAGATGTCATCATTTTTTTTTTAAATACGCAGTTTAATTAAATATATCTATCCTAAACTGTTCTAAATTACGCCAAAAGCAAAATAAATAATGACCAAAAAAAAAAAGAATAAAGAAATTAAAAAAAAAGAGAATTAAAAAATAAAAAGCATATTCATATTAATAACGCCAATATCATCTAAAAAATAATAAAAAAATTGTCCATATTTATTAAAAGAAAGTTGAAGGTGACCCATTGAAGACGAACCGTCGGATTCCAAACACAATACCACCATTGGATAGTGCGGAAAAAGTGGCAATGCAGAAATGCAATTTAATTTGTAATCCGTTTTTAAATAAGCCCGGGAAAATATAAAACGATTTTTCAAAATTTCGGAATGTTCTGGATATCTCTGAAATTATCTGAAATTTTAAAGCGTTCTCAAAGGCATATTGTTAATATCGTTTTTTTCCGGATATCTCCGGAAATACTCGGGATTTTAAAACTTTCTAAAAGACAAATTCAAAAATTCAAAATCACAATTATGAAAAATACAAAAATAATTCTTGAAAATTCTTGCTTTTCTGCATTGGGGTGTAAATAACTACTCATACAACGACGAAAATTATAAACGCAGGCAATTTCCATTGCAGGATTTTTATCAAAATAATGGAAAACTCAAAAGAATGGCCAATTTGGAATAATCCGCTTTACAGAAGTCTGTTTAGCCTTAGTTTTGAAAGAGTAACAAATAAAGAAATGTGACAAGAGGAGCACATCCTGCAAAACCTAACTGCAAAGTGAAAACTCATTTGGAGATCGAACCATGTTTTTGTTGCTACAGTGACCATTAAAATTAAATTCGCAACAGCACTATACTCAAACGTGTTTAAGTAATCTGTACACACTTAAGGAGGGCCACAATCGAATAACTTAGACCACGAAGTTCTAGGAAATCCCAAGAGGTTACGTGACCGGAATAGATTTGATGAAAAGAGCTTTGCAATATTAGAGATATTTAAAGCTATCTATCTTGCTTTAACGGTATCTTCTTTTTGAAATATTTATCATTCGGTTATAAGTTATCAGAAATCATATGTGAACTGAATTATTATATTGTATATCTGCAAATTATTTCAAGGTATTAATCAATATCAAAATGTGTATATTAGTTATAGATAGAGGGTTTACGATGCAAGGAAATTAAGCTAGTGTAAATAAGCAATCAAAATATATTTTGTCTTGAGAAATTTTCATATATTATCAAGGTCTAATAAAACGTATATTATTCAAAATAAATAACACCTGTTTGCTCCAGGTGGTTAGTTTGCCAGGCGACTATAGAAACAACATTCCAATGTTGGCTGCAGGCAAAATTAATTAATTTTCATATTGATTATATGGTCTTTCAATTGAGGCAATAAAAAGTTAGAATGTGAGCGAACTTAAATGTCTACCAAAAGAAAAATACTATCCAAAACAGCTAACAGCGGTTTGGTGATTTATTACGAAACTCTGGGAAAGTTCTTGCATATGCATCTATTTCCAAAGAACGCTGTTATGTAAAATCCCATCGCAGAGATCGTGTTCAAATTGTGAAATTCAGATCTGTCCGGGAAGTATTTGGTATCATCGAGAAATCAATAAGAAAAGTACGTGATCATAGAACAATCCGAATCGTTTTAATTTGGTTATGTAAAATAGATAGGTTTATTTTGAGCGGAATAAATGGAATCAATTATTCTAATTTCCAATACATTTATTTCAACTTAAAATGGTATTTTATTGTACTTTCATTATCCGAAATTAACGGACTGTATACCTAGGAGTCGAAGTAATGATTGCTACAGTCAAATCAATATAAATATATATCATCATTTGCAATCCATTAACTTTATGTAAAATGTTATTAATTTTTATCAACTAGTAGCTAGCTTGAATGAGAATATCAATGCTATGCGAACCACAAGTCATAACTCCTCACAAAACGCTTCCATCATCGAAACCTTCCACTTCAGGTATGTAGCTAAATGGTCGGAAATACTAGGGTAGGTTTTTTTTTTGAAAATGGATGCAATCCTTAATAATAAATTAACTCTATTCATTAACTCGAAGCCTAAACGACGCTTTACAGTTTGCAAATTGCACGATTTATTGAATTGGCGCATGTGCATTCAAGAGCTACTTATCAGCTGTTGAAATTCGCTATGTTGGGGTTTGGAACCACTTGATTTTTCTGTCCTATCATACTTGAAATGGGCTATGTGTTCCTTGAATCTCGTTTGTATAGATCTTCTAGTTTGCCCAACATATTTTTGGTTATGGATTGCATCCAATTTCATATATTCCACTTCTTTCTAATATTTAATTTTTGTCCTTTGAACCACCTAATAATTTCTTAATGTTAAACTGAGTTTGGTATACTAATTTTAAACCTACTCCTTTAAAACATTTTTGGAGTTATCTAGTATACTGAGGATTATATGATATCGAAGACATATTTTGTATTTTCATCCTGATTGACGAAAGAAGTGGAATCGCGAATGGCCTTTCTAAACAAATTCCTATTAATTAGTGTATTTATTAAGTTAGTATTGAAAACATTATTTTTCGCCATATTCTTAATTGTCTTCTTTTCATTATTAAATCTTTCTCTGCTGTACCAAAAAATGAAAGCTGGCCATTTTGTGTTTGTCGCAGCGAAATGAGTCATTAGAAATATACCGGTTAGTGGCAGTCGTTTTTCTGTAAATATCAAATTCCAGTGTGTTACTATCGTTCCTACTCACTAAAGTATCCAAAAATGGAAGTTGGCCATTGTTCTCGACTTCATAAGTAAATTTAATGGTGGGGAAACGGTTGTTTAGTTTGGTTACAAAATCTTCGATATTAGCGGTTTTTGTGTCGAGAATCGCGAAAATGTCATCCACATATCTGTACCACGGTATAAATAAGTATATGGTAGTTTCACTGGAGACAAATTTCCAATTTTGTCGACAGCGTTTGGCGACAGGACCAATCCGGATCAATCTGTTTTGTGGCCACTGGTGGCCACCGAGGCCCCGCTACGAGTGATAGAGTGTGCAAACGCCCTGAGATTGTGTACTTTCGCGTCGCGTTGTCTTATACTCAAACTCAAACTCAAACTCAAAATATTTAATGTCACTTTTGCATACAGCTTGAGACATTTACATATTTTATAGTATACACTACATGGAATTAAAATATTTCATCTACAAATAGCTACATCCGGAAAGATCCTGGAAAATATATAAAATACCCACTTATTTGTTAACAAACTTTACAATACAAGGACACAATAATGAAGCACAAAAAACAATTATCAAATAATTAAAATGTCTTACTGGTACTGTGTTGAAAACGTTAGAAACTCGTCCAAACTATAAAATGCGTTTTCCAATAATAGCTTCTTAAGCTCTCTTTTAAACTTATTAATGCTTAGACTTTTCAGGGACTCAGGTGGCGAATTGTACAAAACAAGACCCTTATAAAATGAGCTATTAATATATTTAGTGGAGTTTGGAAAGTTTGGTCGTAATAAATCCTTTCTTAAGCCATAATTAGTACTTTTTTTGGTGGATAAGATACCCCCTTTATCTTTATGTACCACTATTAATACTTTATATATGTAAATAATCTTATTTGTAATAGCATTGCCCCAAAACTGAATGGCATTAGTCATTAAGCTGTGAAATTAGCCGTAGTAAACTGACCTTAATGATTTTAGTGATATTACTCCCGACAAATACCTGATCGAATAACAAGCAGATATAGAGCCTACCAAAGCTTTTTTACAACACTAGCAACCATTTTACTCAACACCGCAATTCAGACATAATCGTTCTGGGAGAGTTCAATGCCCACACCAACGGGCTCAAATATCACAACAAGACCGGCAACGAAGGTAGAGAAACCAAACAATTTGACATCAGCTGCTGGCATTCTCAACTTGGATACGAATCAACTCGAATCTCAGAGAGGGGTGAATTCGCCGCCCTCCTGTATCTCTTTATAACAACAAATACTGACCAGTACACAATTACAATTGGTCCGCCATTAGGGACTTCCGACCACAAACTTATTATAACGGTTTGTGAATTGACACTTCTACAGAAGGATCCACCATTGCCTCGAAAAATCTGGCATTACAATTCTGCAAATTGGGACGATCTAAGGGAGTTCTCCCTAGATTTTCCTTGGCTCGACGTCTGCTTTGGCACTAACGCACGTCAGTAGGTTGAAAAGAGATTACGCAAGTAAGCTCCACAGAAATGAAAGCATATATCCCCAATTCCATCAAGTTACCGTCAAAAGGAAAGCCCTGGTTCGACAGAAGATGCGAAAGAGTTTTAGTCGGGAAACAGCAAGCCTACAAGTACTGGCAGCAAAATCAAACCACTGAAAGTCGCAATTATTTTGTCGAAGCGAGAAACGAATGCAAACGTGTGATCGACAAAACTAAGGAGAAACACAATTAAAGGATCAGGAATAAACTTCTACAATGCCTCAGTGGCTCCAGGAATTTCTGGTCGGTAGCAAAGGCAGAAAGTTATAACTTTACAAAAACGTCTTTCTGACCTTTGACAGACGAACGTGGCATCAAAAGCAAAGAAGTTCGTCAAAATATTTTCATCGCACTCTGCCTTACACGTCCCCCAAGGCAAGGCATTCCCCACCATATACAACATCAACACTACCATGGCAGAAGTCAAGTTTCATCACCGTGATAATCGTGGACTGGACGGAATCTCTGCCATCGTGTTAAAGAACTGCGCCAATGAACTAAGACCCGTTTTTTCAGACTGGTATTTACCAATTTTCTTGGAAAGTCGCTCGAGTGCAACCTGTTCCAAAAAAAGGCAACCAAACCACGCCCTCAAACTATCACCCAATTGCCCTTCCATTAATATCCAAAGTCATGGAACGTGTAGTCAATTAGCAACTACTCAAGTACCTCGAGAATAACAGGATAATCAGCGATAATCATTATTGGCCTATGTCACTCATATATAAAGTAGGGCAATAGAGAACTACGGAGACTCTGGAGCGATTGCGTTGGATATTTCGAAGGCATTCGACAAAGTTTGGTATAAAGGACTGCTTAACAAACTGCCGTCCTTCGGACTTCCTTTAAAACCGATCTCTGCACGTTGCAATTGATGGACACATCTTAGAAACATTCACCATTAACACGGGCGTGCCTCAGGGCGCAATACTTTCACCAACATTGTACCTCATCTGTATTAATGACCTACGAATAACCCTGTTTACTGTTCTGCAGATGACATACCGTTGCCTCCCAATTTAGATCAGAAAAACCTTTACCAGCGACTCAGACTTATCACCGCAGACAGGAGCAGATTACAGCAATTAATCAAGACCTGGGGGAAGTTTAAACTTGGGGCGACAGAAAGTTGATCCAGTTCAATGCAGCAAAGACTCAAGTAGCCACGTTTACCAAGAGGGCCAATACGGCGGGCCCTGACATCATTATGGCAGGATCGACCATTCCTTTATCCTTGTCAATCGGACTGCTGAGTGTCCGGACTGCTGAGTGTCTCGGTCAAGAGCAATATGTTCTGGGCATGACTACGTTGCTAATATCTCAAAATCGACCTCTCAGAAGCTTATTGAGCTATTTCGCAACAAAAAATTATATACACCTCAGCATTTGCTCTTGCTCTACAAAGCGGAAATAAGACCGGGCTTAGAATATTGCTCACACATCTAGGGTGCCGCACCAAAGCACACTCTAAAGCTACTGGATTCCATTCAGAAGGGAGCGGTGCGTCTTGTCGCCAACCCGAAGTTGACACAAAATCTGAATTGTATGGAACACCATACATATATAGCCGAGATGTCCATGTTTTTCAGATACTCTCACGGCAGATGTTCCCAGAATTTGGCCCGCCTGATCTCTCCCCTAGCAACGCCTGTTAGACAGCCACGACAGACGGCAAGAGCGCACCAGTTCGTCGTACAACTGGAAAAATCTAGAACATCGCTTTACAAGAACTCTTTTGTCTGGCACACTGCATCACTGTGGAACTCATTCCCAGGACATATGTTCCCCCTTAATTATAACCTACAACTATTCAAGAACCATGTCAATCAACATCTTCGCACACACATCACTCGTCGAGCGCCATAGGATCTCCCTTTAGTGTGTGGGCCACTACCATAAAAAACACGTGTGCACTATGTGCACATATCTGAGGTGAAACTTCTTAAACTTGAACGCCGTAGCCGTATACAAATCGTAACGGATTTGGTTAAAAACTTGTTTTTTTAACATACCACTCAATTAACAAAAAGGGAAGGCCTAAATGGAAAAAATAATATTCTTCATAAAAGTTTCGCTTATGACTTGACAAGGTAACAGAGCAAATCCCATATTTTTTGGTTGTAAAGTAGCAAAGATATCTCAATAAAATATCGTAACGAATTTTAGTTCCGCTGCCAGCGGTATGTCGCGACCTTCAAATTTTACTACTGGTGCGCGTTAAGAAGTTTCACATCAAAAATGAAAAACAGCCTAAGGGCCTTTTCACACATGCCGGATAAGATCATCCGGTTTACGGATATCCGATCGCGAGGTACGTAACATTAAAGGCTCTGGCACACAGAACGCGGTCTGTCGTGGCGGGCAGCGATATTTGACCGCAGCGACAAAGCGATCATTTTATATTACATGGTCATGTATTATAATAGTCACACTGAAGGCGGTCTACTGCGGCGGGCTAGTTTATTAGATCGCGACGACGAACGATACACTTGTACAAAATCACAGATTTTCGCTCCTTTAAGAATAGTTTCCTGCATCATGTCAGAAAATACTGAAATATTTATTATTATTTGGTGCACTTAGAAGTATTTGGCTTTACCATGTCATGTAATTCATCAAAACACAATCTTGACATGCAGAAATATTGAAAAAATCTGTCCTCATGCGACTGTAGTTCAATACAGAGACGGTGGTATTCACTAAATTGTTCTCTCTTTTTATTGATGGGATGCACCCAGTAACGTATTTTTCTTTTCTTGTAGCGCAAAGAGAAGAAGAATTTGCTCCTCGTCAGAGCTAGATATTTCGAGCACAGGCACGACCGAACAAAAAGTAAGAAAATATCGCAGCCTGTGTGGCATTATAGATCGCTTTACCGTTGCGAAGTTGGTTCACTAAGCGCCAATTCAATAAAATAGTCATATCAAAGGCCGGCCGAGGACGCAACGCGACGGTAAAAAAAGTAGGGGGTATTGAGGCAATAAGAGCCGAGTCTGACGCGATTTACTTCGGTCAAAGCGCTATTGGTAAATATAGAGTAAAATTTCCCGCTTAGTAAGTAATCAATGGAGGAGTTTAAATAATGGAATATGTTTTTATGAAAATTTTGAAATAGTTTTTTTTTTGTTACAAGTACCTAAAATGAAGTTTTTCAGGACGAATCATTTCTGTTTCCAGCCGAGTCCGGAATAGCAGATGAGTCCTGAAAAACTATATTTTGGTACGTGTGACAAACACTATTTTTTGTCATTCCCTCCCAGAATTTTGTTATACGCTTTTTGTAATTCTTCAGAACGCCTATATTTGCAAATTTACCCTAATTTTTCAAATCATAATGTTCGACAAAGTTAGCTTAGAAATTGAACTATTTCATAATTTTGTCATATCATTCGAAATTTGACATTTAGACACGATACACTGTATCGTGCATTTAGACATATTCAGGAATTTTGGAATAGTCCGTAAAGGTTGCCATGACGACTTTTAGGGACTACGCCGAAAAAGAAGCATTTTACGGACTTAAATGAGTCCGTAAAATTGATATTTTTGGGAGCGTATGACAAAAACTATATTTTGTGTAGTCCCAAAAAAGATGAAAAGGTAAAGGCCATATTCAGCATATTTTTAAAAAATTACGGTAAATACGATTGCATATAAAATGTGTAAAATATATTATTTTTTACTTTAAGAATGAAATTTAATACCTCGTGCAAAATTCTTTATTTTAATTTATTTTGGGGATGAACTACATCATAGTTTTGTAAAACTATATTTCGTTAATTTTACCACGATAACTAATTAGCACAAAATTTAAAGTAATAGACGTTTAGATAAACCTATATTTGCACCCATCTTACATTATTTTGCAAACGAACAAAATCTGATTAAAAGTTACCTTTTTTTAGTTGGTAACCCAGTTGATGGAACAGCATATGAATTTATACAGCTGCTAGAAGAATTTGCATAACTGTTTTCATTAAAATGCAAACCACACATTCTAATACGGTTATTACATTACATTGGTGTATCATTCGCATATTTGTGGGATCCTATAAATTCTAGGGCACTTTTCCAGGCTCGACACCTGCAAGTTTTTTTTTAATACATACTCTTATTGTACTCACTATAAATCGATGTTATTACTGAAGATTGATGGGAAGTAGGACAAATTTAACTTGTAAGACTTGACTCAAACATACCAGTGGAGTTAGATAAAAGCTTATAATAAGCCAATACATACCTACCCTTTTGGGCACCTAAAGAGCGATATATTGTCTGCCATTCGTCTTTCACAATCAACTACTGAACAAATATTTCGATTTTCGACTAGACATTTTACTCAGAAATCCACAAAAGCAAACCTTTATTTCTGAAATCTCACCCTATATGCCGGACCGTAAACAAATTTAAAATAAACTTAAATTACCTAGCTCTCCACTATAGACTGGCACCCGTCTACCGGGCAGGCGGGGAGTGGCGGAGTGAAATTTGACGATGGCGCGATATGAATCAACTTATATTTTTAATTCTGTAAACTTTGCTTTAATGAAAGCTTTCACACATTTGTCCGACAATCGGACGCCGGAAACGTTCTAGAAAAACCGGATATCCGATGTCGGATGCCCTGTGTCGGACTCGTGTGAAACGGGGCTAATTGTACGTTTCCTATGAAGCGGCTGCCGCATGCGCTGACGCAATGCGTGAAACGCAGTTTTATGCAGTGATGTAAATCAATGTAATCGTTTTCTCTCGCGGGTCTGCCGTGATACGTTTCATGCGTCTAACGCATCTCAGGATCAGTGGTTGCGTCAGCACCTCTTCCGAAGCAGTCGATCTCGCAGACGCAGTGGAGAATAGTACAGACCGCACGTTTAGATTGATATTTTATTTTAGTTATGGCTGTTACAAATAATAACGTGAAATTCACGAAATATTCCCTCATCTTTTAACCCTAGATTGCCAACCTTAAAAAAATATACGTTAATGCCAACTATACGTAAATTTTACGCCTATTTGAAGAATACTCTTATTTTACCTTTTTTAAGAAGTATCAAATACATTTTGTAGATAAACTACATAATTATATTTTTTACTAATCAAACATGTATTTTCAACTAAAAATAAACAACATTATTTCCTAATTTAATACTAAATTACTAAACAGAAAAAAAAATACATATAATTATTAAGTTAGTTACAGTTAGATTTAGCGCATTCAGAACACATTTTTAACTGGTGTTCTCCACAAAGGGGTCGTGGACAACTATGACAATATGTAGTTGTCATTCTTCTCTTAACGTAGGGGCACAAGCTACAATAAGTTCGTTTTCCCTTTTTCTCTAACCTCGTATTTTCTACTTGCGAATTTTCACCCAGCGTACTTGAAATGGCTGTTTTTAGTTTTTTAGGCAATGTAGGCATCTGCAATCTTGTTTCCTGCCAGGGTTTAGTTAGCTGCTCATGAAGTTTTATCATATAGTTCAACCTGGATTCCGATTTTTTTCCAGCCGATGCCATATTATGGTTATATATAATGTATGAGTTTATAGCGGCTATATTCAACATATTATAAAAAATAGAAAGGGGCCAGCGTCTTGTTTTTCTATTGCAGCACATATTGGAAGCCATTTGGTCAAATGCGTCCACTGCCCCTTTAGTAGCATTGTATACATGAATTATTTCGGGTTTTGATGTGCCAGCGTTTATCACATTTGTAGTGTGCATAGATGACAATAGCAGGACGTTTTTGTTGGGCTTTAGTTTATAGGAAAGCAACGTAGTGGTTTCAGTAAAAACAGCCACTGATATTCCACTTGGCCTCGACTTTATATTTAGCAGTTCTGGGGGTATCTGTGCTTTATTTTTTCTAATTGTACCGACGAGTGTCAGGTTATAGGGAGATTCAAGAAGTCTGTTGGCTAATGGAACATTGGTAAACCAGTTGTCCATTGTTATATTTCTGTTACTTCCCCAAATTGGTTTAGTAAGTAATTTTACAAAATAATCGGCCAGGGGTTCTCCATTCGTATTGGTGGATTTCCCTAGATAAGGACTTGCGTTTAGGACATACCTTGTGGCAACATCACATAACGTAACTATTTTTATTCCATATTTATTTGGTTTGTTTGGCATATACATCCTGAACGGACATCTACCTCGGAAACCAACTAA
>MU182565.1:225582-255558 GCA_016904865.1 Pissodes strobi | reverse complement strand
AACTGCTCAGCTTAGTAAGTTAACCGTTATTGTAAGATACACGCAATAATATTTTCAGACTGTAGGTAGGATAAAATAGTTAATTTTACTCTATATCCTACTTAAACAGATACTTATTTAATTTTGTAATTATAAAACACCTAATGTTTATCGAGGTTTCCATCAACTGTCAGTTCTACCGATTAAGTATATACGAATTAGTAAGCATTTAACCACAAAGGGGAACAGCTGATAATTTGGTGCTGTGTATATGCTTATAGACGATTCGTGTTCTTGATTTTAATTATTATCTAATATGTCCTATGTGAGATTATGCTGTTGAAGTTGCCGTTTGACAAAGGTGGACACTTCTAAATGTGAGTATTATTTTATATAAATTCTGTAATATTAGCGCTCTTTGAGCACCTGAATTTGTAGTTAACCCTAACAAGGCAGGCACAGCGATGCTCTGTGATTTGCAAAAAGCTTCTGATTAGGTACAGGGTGGCCCGTTAAAGAGGGGCCTATACCTTATCTCGAAAACTATGGGGGTTGGAAAAAAATTTAAATACAAAAGTTGTTCCTAGTAAAATGATCTTTTTTTTGTATTGTTTTAATCGTCACATTTTTATATACAGGATGGTCAAAGAAAGTTACCCTTTTTTAAAAGAAACACCCTATATTTTATTACATTTTTGGATTCTACTTAAAATTCTAAGCATATTTGGTATATGATGTTATACCTCTAGAGTTAGTAGTTTCACGGCTATAAACCGTTGAAAATCATCGATACTTTGACTACTTTTCACCTTGGTAGCAAGAAGACCATTAGAGATGGAGTAACATTAATTTCACATTCCTATCTTAACTTTTCAAGAGCTTTTTGACGGTACTAATTGGCAGGTGGTACCATGGGTACCAAATCTGGTACCTCTATAGGTACCATCAGTTAGCACCATTAGATAGCTCTTGGAAAGTTAAGATAGAAATGTGGAATTCATTTTACTTCATCTTTAATGGTCTTCCTGCTACCAAGGTGAAAAGTAGCCAAAGTACCGATTTTCAATTGTTTATAGCTGTGAAACTACTAACTCTAGAGGTATAACATCATACAACAAATATGCTTAGAATTTTAAGTAGAATCCAAAAATGTAATATAATATAGGGTGTTTCATTTAAAAAAGTGTAACTTTTGATGATTAAAACAATACAAAAAAAATAAAGATCATTTTACTAGGAACAACTTTTGTATTTAAATTTTTTTTCCAACCCCCGTAGTTTTCGAGATAAGGGGGATAAACGGGCCACCCTGTACATCATGGAATACGGCCTAGGAAGATGCATTTATATGGAATTTGTATTAGCAAAGTCTATAGATATTCTAAATAGTCCAAGCACTTGGCCATTCGAGCAATAAGTTTCCCTCTTGCCAACGCGCCTCCCTCACCCCAAAACTGCCGCTTCTACCACTCGGCCGGCAGTTCACTTCTCAGTGGTTTCGGGAATGGCTTCTGAAGCTAGTCATTCTTCTTACTGCGGTGTTGATGGATGTGACGTTAACATAAATCAGGAGAATGTGTCATCTTTTCGAATTCTACTAAATCCAGTAAGGTATGTTTAAATAAATTTTCAAAAAGTTGTTTATTATTAGTTTTTATTACTTAAATTAACGTTGCGGTTAAAAATAAGTGTAAGTTAGATAGATTAAGTTTGATGTTAAGTTTAGCAATTGCCACTACGATATATAGGTAACCAAATTTGTTGCTAACTAGGACAAGTAATTAGAATTATAAGTGAAGTGAAGAGCTTTATACGGCAAAGAAGTTATTACGACAATTTATTGGCAAGAACTTGATTCTGGTAAAATAGGCATAATAAATATATTGCATATATTTTTAAGTTGACATAATTGGAAAGATGTATTAGGCTATACTAGTGAACACAAATGCGGTAAATTGACACCTGAACAGGCTTTTATACGCATAAGAATATGTAGTGCACATTTGGAACAATCGTTGACTGCTTAGAAGAAGCGAAAAACTGCAGTACCGACAAAAATACTTCCTTCAATGGTCTCAAAATTAGATTTTGGTACTTGAATTTTTATTATTTTTAAGTTTATGATCTATATCTGTATGTTTAATTATTTATTGTAATGCTTGCTTAAGTACAAAAAGAACGTATTTTCTTGTTTTTTTTTCTATATTAATATGCAGCTTGTTTTAAATAAAAGAACACGCTTTTGAAAGGAAAACAACGAAGTTTTAAAAATTTCCACAATTTATTTTTATTAACCGTGACACGTGTTTCGGCACACGGTGCCTTTCTCAAACGGACTAACTAAGATTATGCTAAGAGTAAAATATCCTAAGTAGGTACAGAGGAGACCGACATATAATAAAAAAGAAAAAAGGGGGTATGGAACTTCCAAGTAATATTGGGTACTAATATGGGTAGGTACTTATGCTATTAATATCGGTATTACTAATGAAGGAAGGAAAGACGACAATATTTTTTTTTTTTATATAAAGTTATTATGAATATAAATTCAACAGTGGGGAATTACTAGTTTCTAATTGTTCATTCAATAATAAACCTGACTTTTTCTTTTTGTTAATTTCCATGCTTTCCAAATAATTTAATTTTTTGGATTTGTTTTCTATATGTAATATTTTAAAATCCTTGGAAAATGTGTGTTTTTCGGAATTTAAATGTAAGGCATAATGTGAGTTACTATTGTTTTTTTGGTAACTAGATTCATGTTCTTTAATTCTTGTTTTGAAAGATCTACCAGTTTGTCCTATGTATATTTTTGGGCAAGAACCACACTCTAGTAAATATACTCCTGATTTGGAAAGTTGGTTTGAATTTGATTTGATATTTTTAATGAGTTTACCTAAATTATTGTTTGTTCTAAAAGCAGTTTTTATGTTATTTTTGGAAAGCCTTTTGGAAATCCGATTGGAAATCGTGCCACGTGGAACACGCGTTTCCTAAGTACATGAAAATTTAAATGCATAATTATTCGCGTCCTACTTATCGTATTCTTTTCTTATATTAATTTTCACTTAAATACCTATAAAACAGTTTGTTTGTTATACAGAAAATTTCAAAGATGCAAGGCAAGAGAATATACTTTCGAGCAGCCTAAATCTTGAAATTCCTTCCTGTTCGTTAAATCATGTTTGTATGACAATGAGCCGACCATGTGTGTACTTTGTCGATAGATACAGGGTATCCCATTTTCGATGATAATACGGGGTAACTTACTTACGATTAAAGATAGAGAGATGCGGTTTTCGCAATACTCTGTAATTTTTTTTGTGAAAAAACGCTAGTATAAACAAAATTTAGGTCACTTAAGGTGCGTACAGACCTGACGCGACGCGCGCGCGACACGCACGCGACAGTTTAAAATTCCTAAGTGTGGACGAGGCGCGCGCGCGGCGCTAGCGCCGCCTGTTCGAGGCGCGTCGCTATCCGTCTGCTGTCGGTTTTTCGACGGCAGATCAAAGAAAGAGCGAGGCGCAGTGTGGACGGGTAGTAGTAGGAGCGTAGCAATCGCGCGAGAATCAATGAAGAAGTGCAATAGAACTTAGTCGCGTGGCGCGCGCGTCTCTCTACATGGCTCACAGTAGGCGCGCTAGAAAACGGTGCGCGTCGCGTTCGCGTAGCAGGCGCGCGGTCGGCGCGTCGCGTGCGTGTCGCGCGCGCGTCTCGTCAGGTCTGTACGCACCTTAACTTACTATTTTTTTCTTATTTG
This sequence comes from Pissodes strobi, assembly GCA_016904865.1. Classification (NCBI taxonomy): domain Eukaryota; kingdom Metazoa; phylum Arthropoda; class Insecta; order Coleoptera; family Curculionidae; genus Pissodes; species Pissodes strobi. The sequence continues at coordinate 251,816 of MU182565.1, read as the reverse complement.
CAAGATATGCTCATCATTTTTTGCAAGCGTTTTCGAGTCGGAGGGACATTCTTTTGATTAGTCTTCTGATGTTGGCTTATTATCAACTCAATCTTTCAATGTATATAGTTTAATATATATGAAGTTCCTCATGAACTTCTCAGTCTCGAAGCTAAAAAGGGCGTAGATCCTGATAGAATACTTCCACTATATTCAAAAAAACTCACGTCGCTCTCTCGGAGTCACACTCATACATTTACAATGGCTCTTTAGAAATGGAAGAATTTCCCATTAAATGGAAATGCGCTATGCTGGTCCCAATATTCAAAAGTGGGCGCCAATAAGCTTTGAAATTTATATATAAGCATATTTTTGGTTTGAGTAAAAACCTAATAATCGCTCACTTGAAAGTAGCTTATTCTTATTTAGTATCTTCACAATGCGAGGCGGATACCATTTACATCGATTTCAGCGAAGCATTTGATAAATAGAGTAGTAACATTTTGCCTACGTAGTGCTTACTAGACTGGTTTGATGTGGATGGTAGCGTGATAAAGTCGATAAAATCTTATCTAAAAAATAGATCACTGTATGTCCCACGTCCGGGGTTTTCCTGCGATAACTTCGGGAGTTCCTCAAAATCTATATTTGGGTCTATTATTTTTTAATATGTAAACAAAGTCAGTTCTTGTTTTCATTACCGCAATTTTCTACTGTTCGCAGATGCTTTGTTGTTGTTGTTGCTGTTTCATGAAAGAGTAATAGTTTGTTCTTAAACTAATCGATCTCATTTTATAAAAATAAAATAGAAGTTGCTTGTGGTTATGTAATACACATACTACATCGTCAAGAGTGGACCATGTTCGATACTTTGGATACCGTCTATAGATATTCTAATAAGTACGCTCGCTCGAGCGTGCCGCGGAAAATTTCCCTCCTGCCTGCCCCAATCCCTCACCCATCGGATACACGTCAATGTCACGGCTTAGCCGTGACTCAGTATTCGCAAGTACTTTTGCGATCGGACGATGTGAATTTATTTTTACGGAATAGTTTTCGCACGATTTACGCTATACGGTATTTAAAATGGTTAAGATGGCTAAGGGTAGTTTTTCTTATTGTACTGTTGATGACTGTTGTGTAACTACACGTGATCTCACCTGCGTTCTCTCTTATGGAATTGGTAAAGAATTATTCAATTTTTATGAGACGAAGTGAATGAAGCTAACCAAAAGTTGATTGGATACCCAAACTAACAAAATCTATTAAAATTGATTATAACGTATCGGAACCGGTTCAATGGGCTAAATGAAACTAACCGAAAGTTGGTTGGATGACTAACCCAAACTAACCAAATATATTAAAATTTATTATAGCGTATCGGAACCGGATCAAATGACTAAAATAAGTTAAGACTATGTGAAACTAACCGAAAGTTAATTAGACGACTAACCAAAACAAACCAAATGCATCAAAATTAATTATAACATATCGAAACCGGTTCAATATCTCAAATAAGTGAGACTAAGTGAAACTAACCGAAAGTTTATTCGACTAACCTAAACTAACCGAATCTATTAAAATTAAAATTAATTATAACCTAGCGGAACCGGTTGAATTCACTAAAATAAGTCGAGACAAAGTCAAAATAACTGAAAGTTGATTCGGCAACTAACCCAAACTAACCAAATCTATTAAAATTGATTATAAAGTATCGGAGCCGGTTCAAATGTCTAAAATAAGTTGAGACTAAGTAAAATTAACCGAAAGTTGATTCGACGACTAACCCAATCTAACCAAATATATGCAAATTGATTGTAACCTACCGGAACCGGTTGAAATGACTAAAATAAGTTGAGACAAAGTGAAACTATCTGAAAGTTGATTAGACGACTAACCAAAATTAACCAAATGTATTAAAATTGATTATACCGTACCTATAGGAACTGATTCAAATGTCCCAAGTAAGTTGAGACTCAGTGAAACTAACCGGAAGTTGATTCGATGACTAACCCAAACTAACCAAATCTATTAAAATTGATTAAAATCTAGCGGAACCGGTTTAATTCTCTAAAATAAGTCGAGACAAAGTAAAACTAACTGAAAGCTGATTCGGCGACTAACCCAAACTAACCAAATCTATTAAAATTGATTATAACGTATCAGAACCGGTTCAAGTGACTGAAATAAGTTTGAGACTAAGTGAAATTAACTGAAAGTTGATTCGGCAACTAATCCAAACTAACCAAATCTATTAAAATTGGGTATATCATTTCGGATCCTGATCAAATGACTAAAATAAGTCGAGACAAAGTGAACCTAACCGAAAGTTGATTCTACGATTAATCCAATCTAACCAAATCTATTAAAATTGATTGTAACCAACCGGAGCCAGTTGAAATGACTAAAATAATTTTAGACATAGTGAAACTATCTGAAAGTTGATTAGACGACTAACCAAAACTAACAAAATTTATTAAAATTGATTATGACGTATCGGAACCGGTTCAAATGTCTCAAGTAAGTTGAGACTCAGTGAAACTAACCGGAAGTTGATTCGACGACTAACCCAGACTAACCAAATCTATTAAAATTGATTACAACCTAGCGGAACCGGTTGAATTCTCTAAAATAAGTCGAGACAAAGTGAAACTAACTGAAAGCTGATTCGGCGACTAACCCAAACTTACCAAATCTATTAAAATTGATAACAACGTATCAGAACCGGTTCAAATGACTAAAATAAGTTGAGACTAAGTGAAACTAACCGAAAGTTGATTAGACGACTAACCAAATGTATTAAAATTGATTATAACGTATCAGAACCGGTTCAAACGACTAAAATAAATTGACTAAGTTAAACTAACCGAAAGTTGATTAGACGACTAACCAACACTAAAGAAATGTATTAAAATTAATTATATCGGAACCGGCTCATATAAATAAAATCAGTTGAAACTTGCGGACGATTCACTTCAATCACGTGTAATGTGCTACTCGCTACGCGCGCTTGTCTTCAGTATCCCAGATTAAGCAAAAATAATCGAAACTAACTTTAATGAATCAAACAAGCGCATTGAGACGGGCGCGCTACACGCTTGACCAACCCTGCCTAACACTAAACTAAAATTATCCCCAACTAACAAATGTAACCCAAAAAATAAAAACAAAACATGACACCGACGGCAATCGAACCCGGGTCGTAGTACCACAAGCACAGAAGCTGATCCTGAAACGCAACTGCGCATGATTTCAAATAGTTATACCGCAGACGCTAGACGCTTGTGTAGAAACGCAAGGAATATAAGGAAATAAAATACCTATAGTCAGCTGTGGTGGAAAGAAAGCTAGAGCTGATGACCCTTTGATAAACGTTTATCGATTGATTTCGTGATTACAATATATGACAATAATGCTTAGTTGCTTACGAGCTAATTAGGATGTGCACACTGCTGACTATGCTAGGTAATAAAAGTGAATGAACTTATAGACTAATACAGGGTGAATATATTTAACCCGTTATTGCCCAAATAGTTTAATTTTTGCCTACCTTATGTGCCCAAGTTTTTCAAATTGTTAATATCAGGATATAATATGGTTGTTGTGGCTAAATTAGGTTAATATGACATGACTTTTCAGGAAAAATGATATGGGTGATAGCTTTCTTTTGAAAAAAGGCTGTTCCAATTTTGGAACACCGGGCATATTAGAGTTGTATAAAATTAGTAAAAAATAAAGCACTCTTATTTTAACTTGGTTGTATTAAAAAAAGGACCTATAAAATCCTATATTATTTAACGTGATATATTTTAAAGCATTGCTCGTGCAAATTTATTACGCATTTTTCACACATCTTTGTTGTATTTTTCTGACAAGTGGCGCAGCGATTTTGTTTTGCAGCAGGGACTATCCAGTGATTCAAACCATCGAATCTTACTTGATCATGCACTCTGTCCAATAATAGTTTGGATGTTTTAGGCCTACCACCAGTGGCAGGAGGTTGTCCATATTTTTTCAGATACGTGTTAGTAATATCGCGTCAAAATTTAAGAAAATCAACTTTTTCACAATCCTTTTGGCGACGGTAATACTGCCATGCATTATGTATTGCAGAGTCTAAACAAAAGACAAAAAGTGTCCACCACCACTTTTTTGATCTAATATTTATTCTATAATTGTTAATGTTCTGGTCCATGCGATCAACTCCGCCCATACACTTGTTATATTGGCCAATGACATTTGGTTGCGGAACAGAAACTTTCTTTTTTTCAGTCGATACCCAACGACTTACTTCTTTGATAGGTAGTACCGGATCACAGGAACTAACAATTAGTACTGGCCGATTGTCATTCCACGAACAAATAGTAAGATTCGAGTTTTTATCTGAGAGGTAATCGTATGTTCCTCGAGCAGTTTTCTTCACATCGGACTTGGATGGTAAAGGACATTTTTCGGTTCGATTAGGATTTATAGTTCCAGTATACCCGTAGCCCATATCATGGAGCGTATTCACTAGCTTCAATGACGAGAAGTATCTGTCGCCATAGAACTTGAAAGCAATATTTTTTGGAAGCTTTGACACGAGAGTCATAACCACAGAACCTCCTACGCCCAATTCCATATGAGGTCTGTCATCTTGTTTCCCCTGATATGGGTCGAATTGAATAAGATACCCGGCTGTATTACACAACGACCAAACCTTGTATCCGTACCGGATTGGTTTGCCCTTAATAAATTGTTTGGCTCCGTGACGTCCAAAGTAAGGTACCATGCTTTCATCTATGCTAAGTCTTTCATCCAAAGGAGCATATTTTAAAAAAGTGCATTTAGCATATCAAATAATGGTCGAACTTTTGCGAATTTATCACCTTGTACCAGGGCGTTGTTATCGGCACAATGAGCAAAGCGTTTTAGCATTTCAAACCGATTGCGTCTCATTGAATTTGCAACTAAAGGATTGTAAGTATCGGTATCTACTTCCCACAACATTCTCCAGCGGGCCACCTGAAGATGACCGGACACGTATAAAATGGCAATAAAACATCGTAGCTCCTCAGTGTCTGTTTGAAAATTGTGCTGCCCTTTTTGCTTAGCATATGTTTCAAACATGTCCTTCAAATAAGTTATAATATCTAAATTTATGAAAGATTCGAAACAAGAAACAGCGTCATAATACAGTGGCAGTGATTGCATTGGCGAAATGAACTCTAGAAAGGACGATTTCAAATCCGATTTTTCCCATTCCCGTTTGATTGGTTTTTTAACTAACCGAGCAAGAGGTAGATAATCTTCCGCGTCCCATTCTTCATTGTCGACGCTGCCATCGCAAGAGAGATTTTCTTCTTCGCCCAGACGTACAATGCCATCAAGAGTACAAAATTTCCCTACTGCTTGTGCCTCCAATTGACGTCCACTAAGATGATTGACATTGGCTGCTGGTGATTCTTCATCATCTGAATCCTCTTCTGAATCAGCACAATCAGCAGGTGGGGTTATGAATATATCGCCTTCCCAAAAATGTTCGTCCTCCACTATATCAATCAACTCCTTAGTAGTTAAAAATCTGAAAAAGAATAACAAAACACTTAGTTAATTTTGCCTAACAAATTACATAAGAACGCTAATTATCATTCACTAGAGTTTTTATACCACTTAATAATGAAAAAACTTAATTTTGAACTAGAATGTAAACATTTACTATAATTTTAAATATTCATGGCATACGTATCCATTCGTGCCCGGTGTTCCAATTTTGGAACATAATTAAAAATATTCATGTAAATGAATCAAAGACATTATATTATACTAATTTCATATAAAAACATAATATATAAACATTAAGCAATGTAAAACTGCAAGAGTATTAGTAAAATTGTAAGGTAATATGTATATTTTTACTTAATTCCTAGCGGCCATCTTGCTCACTTCGAGCTACGCACAATACTGTTTTCGCGAACTGAACTGCACTATACCAATACCATGAATATATGCTCCCGACTGCGTCTAAAAGTCTACTGAATATATTAAACCGTGTGTCGCAGCGATGCGTTCGAGGAAGTTTGGTGGGGGCACCACAAATGACCAGTGGTAATAATGATCCAATAATGGAACACCGGGCACATTTGATAGTTGTCCAATAATGGAACACTGGGCAAAAACGGGTTAAGCCTCTACACCTTCCTTCCCTAGAAAAATGACCTTCATTTCCATGGCCATTGGAACAATGAAGGGCATTTTGGGTATATATATGAAACGAATAACATCCTATATAGTTTAATATGATTGTGGGCAGGCCTGCCGTATACTACACCTAGAAACACCCATTTTAATACAATTTAAATATAATAATCTATAATAATATGCGAGTACAATAATATATGGATAACTGTAATACATTTTTATTCTATTTTTATGCACAGAGGACTGTTTGCCCTTATTATCCATTATGACACAATTAGGTCCCTTTTGAGAGATAACTTTAAAGGGACCCTTGTACCAAGGATCTAATTTTTCACGACCGTCGTTTGTTAGCAAAACAAGATCACCCGGCCTTAGTTCCATTTGTTTACATTTAGAATCACAAGAAGTTTTTCGATAGTTTTTTATTCTTTCAAGATTGTCTCTAGTTCTATTTTGTGCTACCTGTAACCTGTAACGAATTTCTTGGTAGTACGAATCTATGTTGTATATCGGAGCTATTTGTTTATTGTTTAATATCTCTATTAAATTTGTCTCTTTTGCAAAAACGAGTTCGAATGGAGTATAATTATGATAACTACTTGGAGTCGTATTATAACAAAATGCGAAATATCGACACCAGCTATCCCAATCCGAATGCGTTTCATTTATATCGACGGCGTCACGACAAAAAGACGTAAGCGCCAAAATGCTGGAAAATGAGATTTATGTAAAAGTATATAGTACTAATAAATGCGCATAACTGTGCAAAACGGCTTAGCCGACGAAAATTCGCAACGCGATTAAAACGAGCTACCCAGTTTCTAACCGCCAATACTGCTTCTTGCAAGACTAGACGCAAGAATCAGTAAGCGCCTGACATTCATAGTGGTAGGTTACGTTACGCCCGGCAGTGAAAAAAATCTATTTGCCTATTCAAAGGTATGTAGCTAATAAACAAATTGTATTGTTTTTAATGTGATTTAGTAATCTAGATAGATTTTTCATTTTAAAAATCCGTTTCACATAGTAAAAACTTGCTTTTATTGTTATTGTCGGTTACGCCTTTTTATAATTTTTTATTTTGTTGACTTAAGCGCCATCAGCTTATGTGAATACAATGCATTATTCAACTTCGCTTAAGATAATTAATGCTAGATCTAGTCGAAAAAAAAAACATAATCTAGATAAAAGGTATCGCTAATATTAGAAAAAAAATTGTTTCGGATCAAAACATATTTTTTACTAGTTATAATTGTTGCTTAAAATTTGGGTTTTATTATGTCGCTTACGCCCTGTTTTTCTATTCTTTTTAGATGTTGTCCCGGGGGCAAAAAATTCGTGATTTAGCTTTACAAAATCTTCCCAAAGAGAATGAGAATAACATTATCGATAATGACCTACTTACAGAGGTATTAAGGGATGATGCTCTTTTAGAGCCAGAGTTTGTAGAAGAAGTATTGCAGGAACTACCACCCTTTAATAGCTACAATAATAGTTTAATATTAGGACAAAATACTCAACAAATAGATACAAATAATGACATAATAACTATAACTGACTCCAATGTAATGTCTTGTACCTTTCATGAGACTGATATTACCAAAAAGACTGATCTAATATCAACCTGGGATAAAAAGCTTGTCAACTACTCAGATAGTGAAGATAGTTATAAACAGGACGTACCTATATCTAACAATAATAATTATAAAATCGGCGATGAGCCAGATCAAAATAATGTTCAGACATCCCATAACGATGTTGCTAATTATGAATCTAAATCAGCCGATAATTCAGACTCCGCTTACCGTGCTAATGACACCATTCCAAGTTCCAGTGAAAGTTCTACCAGCGATTCTTCTGACAGCTTAAACTTAGACTTAAATAGAGGTCAAAAACGAAAAAAAAAGAAGACCAACTTAGAACGTAACAGAAAACGAAGAAATTCAGGGAAAAGATACCTCAATTATAAAAATGAAGTTGTTGGGAAAAAACCCGTTCTTCCCAATCCATGTCTTAATAAAGCGTGTATAAATCGATGTAACAGCTTCACTGAAGAAGAAAGAAGTAATATTTTTACTCAATTTTGGAAATTATTAGGTAACGTAGAAAAAAAAATTCATCAATGGCTGTGTAAACGTAATACCTGTAAAGATAAAAAGAGTTTATGGTGACTCGCGTCGCGATTTGACCTACCAATATTTTCTTATGAAAGATGGTGTACAGAATCGTGTATGCTTACAGTTTTTCAAGAGCACTTTAAATATTACCCAGAAATTGGTAAGGTATGCCCTAAAAGGGAAAATTGAAGTAAATCGAGAGAAAAGAGGGAAGCATGAACCAAAACATCAAGTTAGCCCAGAACAAATGATGGCCTTTAGAGACTTTATTGAAAGGCTCCCTGCTGTCCCCTCGCATTATTGTCGAGGATCGAGTACCAAATTGTATTTACCATCGGAAACTAAAAGTATTGCTAACCTTTATAGAATGTATTCTTTAAAAATGCAAGAAAACAACTACGTACCCTTGAAAATTTCCAGCATTTAGAAATTTTTCAAGAGAGATTATAACATTGGTATTCATATCCCGAGAAAAGATAAATGTGCTACCTGTGTACGATTTGAAAATATCCCCGATAACCAAAAAACAGAGAATGATCGTAATAAATTCCTTAAACACCAAAAGGACAAAGACAGTGCTAAACAACTCTTCTTGGCGGAACAGAATAAATCTGATAAAGATGGCTTCATTGTAATCTCTTTTGATCTGCAAAAGGTCCTGGCGACACCTCACGGCCCTAGCATGATGTTTGGATTTAGTAGGAAATTTGCAGTGTATAATTTTACTGTATATGAAAGTAAATCGAAAAATGCATTCTGTTATGTCTGGAGTGAGAAAGACGGAAAAAGAGGTGTCAACGAAATATGCAGCAATTTATATTTCTATCTTACTAAGCTGGATAATGATGGCGATTATAAATCGGTGTCACTCTTTTGCGACAATTGTCCAGGCCAAAACAAAAATAAATATGTTTTGTCAATGTTCCATTATTTTTTGAAGCACTCCAAATCGGTAAAAGAGATAACAGTAACTTATTTGGTAGCGGGCCATACCTATATGCCTGTAGACAGTGTCCATGGAGTAATTGAAAAATATATTTCAAATATGAATATCGAAGCACCATCAGAATGGGTAACAATAATCAGAAACGCAAGACGGCGACCAAAGCCTTATGAAGTAATTCCAGTTCACTATGGAGACATTTTAGATTTGAAGTCGCTTGCAGTTCCCAAAAAACTTAAGACAGCCCACGGACTAGAAATTAGGATAAGCGATATTACGAGAGCTAGGTTTTTAAAAAATACCAACCCATATTTTATTGTCTTTACTGGATATGACATCGAAACAGCTCACGAAATTCAATGGATAGAGAGACGAAAGAGAGCATTCCTAGAGCGTACAAGTCGGAATTACCTATCAATAAAGAGAAATTGAAAAATCTTTTAGATCTTTGTGAAAGTCTTAAGATAAAAAAACAATATCATGCTGAGTATTTGGCTCTCAGTGCAAATAATACGGTACCTGATGTTTTACCAGAAAGTGATATAGAAGACAATGTTCAGTAATAGATTAACTAATTTTTAAAACGACCTTATTGTTATTTACATATTTAAATAAATTAATCTTTTCTAGCTTCTTAAACCCCTGATCGCAAAGATTGTATCTAAGTAAAATAATTAAGAATTGGTTTGTCTCTAATTATTTAAGAGTTTGATTTCATTTTTAAATAAAAGCATGCATGCTTTAAAGAACTTAGATATTTTGCATTAACAATATTTCTAAAAATATATTTTATGTTCATATTTTTTTATATTCAATCTCATTTTAAGTAGTTTTTTATGGATTTGAATGTACGTTGTGCATACTGTTGCAAAACCTTTTTTACGATATAGATTTGGGTTTTGTTCATTTAGCAAAAAATTAGATTTAAGTAAAGTTAAGACAGAATGTTTTGTTAACTTTTATTATTATTTTTTTATTTTATAGTTAAATTAGTAATCTTGTCTTATTTTTTGACCAACTTAATGGCTAACTATATTTTTATTCTTTGGCACCATAATGTTTCGTTTAAGCATATGTTTTAATTTAAATATTTTTTAAACATGTATTTTAAATTAAGTATTATTTACTAAATAAGAAACTTTGATTTTATGTTAAGAGGTTTATATTACTATTCGGTTAAGAGTTTTGCATTAAAAATTTAAAAGACGCATTCACCGTTTTTGATATCTTTCTATAAAAATAAAAGGCGTAAGTGGAACTAACCGACGGGTTATAATAGAAATGGTAATGAGATAAAAGACTTAAACGCATTTCATAAAGTCGTAAACGCCAAAGAAAAATAAAGAAAAGGCGTAAAAGTCAAAATTCAAAATAACTAATTAAGACTTGCATAATATTTAAAGCTGGAAAATAGGTTAAAAAACACTAGGTCCTACAATGCAGTAACGTAAAAAAATACGGCAAAAAGCAATATAATATGGATGATATGTGTTTTTCTTGTCTCCTGGAAAAAAATATGAATGGCGCTTATGCCTTTTTACCGTGACGCCGTCGATATACATGCGCATAAAATCATTAAGTACTCTATGGTTACGTTCACAACCCCCAATGGTTTGATGATGATAAGCTGTCGCTACTTTATGATCAAAATTCAGTAATTTTGACAAGTTCTTTAAAGTTTCATTTATATACTCGGTTCCCATGTCACTTCTGACCTCAGCCATAAAACCGTAGATAAGAATGAAATTTTCAAAAATTGCCTTAGCTACTGTAAACGCTTCTTTGTTGGGGATGGGAATGATGACTACATATTTGGTTAACTCACACTGTATAGTTACAGCGTAAACATTTCCGTGATCCGATTTTTGAAATGGCCCTATCGTGTCTATGGAAACAATATCAAAAGCTTTTTGCGGAGTGGGTGTTAATGTCAGCGGTTCAATATGCTTAGAAAAGGCTTTGTTAATTTGACATTTATGACATTTTTTAATGTAATTAGCAACATCTCGTGACATACGTTTCCACCTGTAAGAAGCTTTTAATTTCTTGAGAAGTCTTTTTTGACCGCAGTGTCCCCCTAGCAGTGGACTTTCATGAAAATTTTCGATTAATTGCATTTTTTCGTTTTTATTGGTAATTAGTTTTCGTGGAGTGCAAAGTACTATCGATAGATTTTTTAAGGTATTTTATCCCGCTTGTTTAAATTCATGTATGGTGCACCTTTTAAATAATTTATCATCTTAAGTTTAATCTTATTACACTCAAATTTCCATCATTTGCCATTCTTTCAAGCCTAGCTAATATTTGCTCTAATGCAATATTACCATTAACGATTGGAAGTGTATATTGAGCGCTCAGTTTCCTTTTGTAGAAAATATTTATTCTAATATTATTAGGGTTAACTTCAAACTTTAAGAAAGGCACCTTGAGGGATTCGTGATTATTAAGGGTTTCGTAAATTTGTGGCTGTTGTTTAGAGTCGGGTTCTTTTTGTTTAATTTTTTCTGGTATTGTCGTAGATTTTGACATTGACCTGGTCACTACTAGTATGTCATACATGTCGTTGTGAATTTGTTTTAAGTTATTTATATTAAGTCGTGACAGTGCGTCTGCAGCTGCATTGTCTTTACCTTTAATATACTCAACCGAAAAATCAAATTCTTCCAAATCAAGTCTCATTCTGGTAAGTTTAGAATTAGGGTTCTTCATTGAAAATAAGTAGACCAATGGTCTATGATCTGATTTTACTAAAAAATTTTGACCGTACAGATAACAACGAAAGTATTTTATAGCCCAATGTATTGCAGTTAGTTCTTTTAAGATGGTAGGTTTATGAGATTCCCCTTTTGTGAAAGCACGAGAAGCATATGCAATAGGCAGTTCATGACCATCAAAATTTTGAGAAAGTATTGCGCCACAAGCATCATTCGATGCATCAGTCGTATGGATAAATTGTTTTTCAAAATCTGGATACTGTAAAATTGTGGGACTTTTTAATAAATTCTTCAAAGTTTCAAAATTTTCTTGACATTCTTCTGACCAAATGAACTCACTATTTTTCCTGATCAGCTTATTTAATGGATGCGTAAGCGATGCAAAATGTGGGATAAATCTACGATAGAAATTACAAAAGGCGACGAATCGCTTTACTTCATTAGATGTTGTGGGAATAGGATATTTATCTATAATGTCGTACTTCGACTCGTCCGGTAAAATACCTTTATCTGTAATTTTGTGACCTAAGTAGGTAACCTACTTACATTTTTCGGGGTTTAATTTTAAATTATGCTTTCGACATGTTTCGAGCACTTTTTCCAAATTATTTCGATGGTGGTTCTCTGAATAGCCTATTACAATTAAATCGTCCATATACAGAAAAGCTCGTTCAGGTGTGATCCCTGAAAAAGCCAATGACATCATACGTTGAAAACTATTAGGACTAACTGCAAGGCCAAACGGTAGGCGGGTGAATCGAAAAGACCCAGCATCTACGCTAAATGATGTCAAATTTCTAGATCCTTCGTCTAATGCCACCTGACGAAACCCTGAACTTAAATCTATAACAGAAAAATATTTTGCCCGACCAAGTTGGTCCAAAATGTCATCTATTCGTGGAAGTGGGAACTTGTCGGCTATTAGTTTTTGTTTAGTTGCCTAAAATCAACCACCAACCACCACGCTCTTTGACCATTAGTAGATTTCTTTGGAACCAACAAGACAGGGTTATTATATTATGAAACAGATGGTTCTATAATGTTATTTTGTTGTAGTTTGTCTATTTGACGATTCATTTCTGACTTTAAAGCTATTGGTGTTCTATAATTTTTGACATATATAGGCACATTATCAGATAATTTTAATTTTTGTGTATAAAAATTATTAACTGTTAGCTTATCCGTATCTAGCGAAAAAATATCAGAAAATTTCTTACATAAGTCTATTAATTTTGGTTTTATGAATTGGGGTATATCTTGACTAAGTTGAGATAGTAATTGTGCATTTCTATTGTTCAGGTCAGTTTCTATATTATAAATTTCAAATTGGTCCAAGCTAATTGTCTCTATGTTCGAAATATTTAAAGTAACAGTTTCAAATATCGTATTTATTATTTTTATTAAAGGGTTATTTTTAGATATTATTGCTCTGGCAACAAAGACGCCGGCTTGCAGCTCTTTGTTTATTACTAAGCAATCTTGAGAAATATCTTTTAGATTATTGCTCGATCTTAATACTTCACATCTGGGAGGGATGCAAACGACATCGTCTTCCAGACCTCCTGAAATAGGAATAGTAATATTTCTATTACCTAATTTAAATGTCATTGTCCAATTAGAATAATTCAGGTTTACTTTATAATTTATGAAAAAATCTCGACCTAGTATTCCGTCTCCGGGAATCGGAAAATTATGATCAACAATATGAAAAGAATGTTTCACTTTGTAGCCATTTATTGATATATTGGTATTTGTAATACCCAAGGAATTAACAGCTCCCTGCGTAACACCTTTTATTTTGCTTCCTCTTGATGTATCTATTAGCTGATTCATATTTACATAAGTTCTCTTAAAAATAGATATGTCTGCTCCTGTATTTAATAGTAAGACATTCCTAGTACCAGTCATATCTAAATTTAAGGTTACGAAATTTGAAAGTGTCAGATTTAGAGTGCAAATTTTTAGATTTCCCCAAATTGCGTCAATTGGGGGGCCACTTGGTTTTCCGAGCCTCCTTCGGACTGGAAAAACCGCACGCCCCTCGAATTTCCCCTATTAAAATATCTAGAGCCATTATTGGAATTAGGGTTGTTGTTATTAAAATGACTATTATAATTTCTATTATAATGATTATTATAATTTCCACTTCCTCGACTTTGACGGGTCGCACCGCGTGGTTGTGCACGCGCTCGATTGGAAAAATTATTATTAGCAAAAAATCTTCCGCGATGCTGCCGATGGAGATGATTAGAAAAGTTGCTATGGCTAGTATAAAAAACATTAGAAGGAGATGGTTGAGGTGTAATATTTACAAATTTTGTTACTACCTCTTGAATAGAGTTAAATGAGCCTGCTTCTAATATTAAACGTGTTTTTTCTTTGCTGGCATTCTGGCTTAAGGCCTTTACAGTTGTTTCCACTGTATAAATTTCTGCCACAGGGCGCGGAACACCCTCTGTGACATACGCGTTTCGTAAACGCTCCGCGAGCACTTCTCAGATATATAATCAGTGCATTCTTTATTGTTTTGCCTACAATTCAACAATTTTGCGGTTAACAACCGTGAACTGTCTCCTCTAATTTTATTTCTCAGCGTATTTATTATAGCGTCAACAGAATTTTCGATGGTAATTAAATTTCTAGCTTTACCCGTTAACCTAGTTTTAATGAACGCCACCGCATTTACAGGGTGGTCCGCTGAAATAGTTTTTAATAGTTCCAGAGAATCTAAGAATGATTTTAAATCGTCTGGGTTGCCATTAAATTGGTTAGGAACTAGCTTACTAGCTAAGCTAAAAAAATCTGATAGAGAAATAGCCATTGTTTCTAAATTCGAATGATTATCTGAATACAAATCTTCCTCTGAACTTCCCTCTGAGTTAGAATCTTCGTTTAAATCAAATTGGTCAATTTTTTCAATACACGAAAGTGGTACTCTATATCTAACATTTAACACTTGAAAACATCTTAAAACTTTATCCCGAATATTAATAAATAATTGTGTACAGATACTTTTATTGGAGTTATTTAAGGAACTCCATCTAGAAGTCAAATTTTCTGTAAATTTATTGAATAATTCAACTACTGTATATCCGATATCGTCCCTAACTGACTGAGATTTTGGCACGTTCTTTTTGAGAGCTCTTTTGGTTTGATTAGTGATGTCCTGTTTAATTCGGACTAATATTATGTTAAGATTTTGGTCACTAGTTTGCATTAAAATGTATAATAAGGCAAACACCACTAATGGATAATAATAAAAAAAATTATAAAAATAACAATAATAACAATATATAATACTAACCTAACTATTCACGTTTTTAACTTACAGCTTTATTTTTCTGTGCTTCCTATTATTCATGTTTTATTTACACTGTGCTTTTTCTCCTATTTACTAACACCTAATCTGTCCCTTTTTCGACCATTCCTACTCGGTAGTTCCATGTTGCTTCTATTTTTGCGCAGGTAGCAAAACAAAAATATAGATACCTAAAAGACCTATAAAAAAAAATTTAGATGCAGGCTTCTGGTACCGGCTAGACTTCTTGCATATTAGCCATGGATGCAGCTAAATTACTACTGATTCGCTTCTTCAGGCTGCGTCGATGAATTTGGTATATTTTTATAAGCAATTTGACCACCATTAATGCCAACATTAAGTACAATATTACTTTGACATCCTTTGATATGTTATATTCCTCTTCGTTTACTATAAAATTGGAATTGGCTACTTCATTTTCATCTAGGGCCTGTTGCTTGGATTGACTTTTTTCCCATATTTGTCCTCTTCGCTGGCCCATTAATTAAATTTGCAGGATCGCCATGTGGTGGAAAGAAAGCTAGAGCTGATGACCCTTTGATAAACGTTTATTGATTGATTTCGTTATTACAATATATGACAATAATGCTTAGTTGCTTACGAGCTAATTAGGATGTGCACACTGCTGACTATGCTAGGTAATAAAAGTGAATGAACTTATAGACTAATACAGGGTGAATATATTTAAACCTCTACACAGCAAGAGAAATAATCATGCGCCTCAAATCCTCTTCTCGTCCTTTTATATAGAGCAATGAATAATATCAATTCTTATCAGCTTAATATCACTATCGCTTCGCCTCGCTTTAGTAAGTTATATAAAATAATAATTTCAGGAATAATAGATATTATATTGATATATATTTCTAATTCAGCGCAACACAAATATTGGCTAACATAAAATTGTCAAACAGAGAAATGTATCTAATTTTAATTTAAAATCATATAGAATTAAAGAATAAATCTGGCAACACAGCCTTGTCTATAAACCTGCCCTGCGCCGTCTGCGAGATTTCAATAAAAACAAAACAATACTTTGAAAGTCGGCAGAGAAAATTAGTAGCAATTACAGCAGATGTGTACAAGATTTTAATGATCTTTTATAAAAAAAAAGTCAAGAGTAGTACAGTATACATGATGGAAGTGGGTACTTATTTTACTTTTTTGAGCCGGTTTCGGTACGTTATAATCAATTTTAATGGATTTGGTTAGTTTTGGTTAGTCGTCTAATCAACTTTCAGTTAGTCTCACTTAATTCTCTATTCTCTATACATATTCTCTATATTGAATAATAGCAAATATAAGAATGTTGGCCTGATGAACTTTAAAAAATTTAGGGTACCAAAGGTGAAACTCCGTATCTTAACGAAATAGATATTTTATGTTCTTGTTAACTGTACATCTCCAATCAATAATATGTTAGGTATATGTAACAAACTACTGAATGGCGCTGTCTCTCGATTTCTTCTTTTGAAGCAAGAAAGAATTGCTGGATTGTTGTGACAGGATACTCCCTTCGCTGGTTTAAAAAGTTCAAAAAGATACATTTTGTGATTATGTCACCAAATTTATTTGTTCTCTAGGTTTAATAAATTATATATAGGTAATGTTTTTTTTTTATTCTGATCGTTAGTGTTTTATTTTACATATAGCTGCAAGGTTAAGATATATATTTTATATCTATGTACTTCACAAGTAATTACTACTATGGTGTTTGTAAAGTTGAAATTAAATAAATAAATAAAAAAATAAATAGTCTCAACTTATTTTAGTCATTTGAGTCGGTTTCGAACGTTATAATCAATTTTAATAGATTTGGTTAGTTTGGGTTAGTAGTCGAATCAACTTTCGGTTAGTTTCACTTAATCTCACTTATTTTAGTCATTTGAACCGGTTCCGATATGTTATTATCTAAGGTCTGGTTATAGTTTGGGTGAGTCGCCGAATCAGCTTTCGGTTAGTTTCACTTAGTCTCAACTCGTTTTAGTCATTTGAAGCAGTTCCGATACATTGTAATCAATTAAATAGTTTTGGTTAGTTTGGGTTAGTCGTCCAATCAACTTTCGGTTAGTTTCAATTCGTCTCATAAAAATTGATTAATTCTTTACCGTTTCCATAAAAGAGAAGGAGGGAGAGAGAGAGAGAGAGAGAGAGAGAGAGTCATATACTTTATCTCTCTTGCTTGACGAAAATGGAAAACACTTTTAATGTTTGGGTTAAGTTATGGGTGTGGCACGGGTTAGTTGATGTATAAATTTTTTTTGTTAAAGACGACATCCACTGTGACATCGCATTTGTCATATTAGTGACAAAATGCAATAAGATATCGATTCCTATCGACAGCCGAAAATATCAGGTTAAAATTGTTCCATTGTCGTTATTTTCCTAGTATATTCTGTAACTTGTGTTCGTAATTAAACAATACCAGTTGTACCTACTGGTATTTTTATCCATATCGTAGATAATATTTCGTTTATTATTTACTTATTTATATTAATAGTAAATAACTATTGCAAAGTAGTATCAGTAATGAGCTATAAATGAGAAATTTTATCAAAAATGTGATCGCGTCAAACCGCCTTAATAAATTGATATTTCGTCACTCGAAGCCATTTATATATTTGTAGGTATGTGACATTGTTCACTACTTATTTCTAATTAAATTTACATACAACCTTTGTAATATTAGTGTGATGGTTCTAAAGTGGTTGCCTTTATTATGGGATGCTAAGAGGCTAGACAAAACTACAATTTATGTCTAAAGTTTACAAAGTTAAACTTCCTGCAGAAGGGAGCCAAACAATTATCGACGTAGAATATTAAATTATCATGCAATGTGATATGAATGAACTATACTTTAATCTCAATACTTAATGTAAACATCTACTTATAACCTTTCATCTTTTGGAAAATATCCTGAAGCTGGATTGGCTTTCTTGTACCCTTTGCAGACAAAACAACGTACGACCATGGTTAACAATGAAAACACTTTAATGATTAAATGTCCAAAAAGTTAACACACTTAAATAAATAAATAATCGAGCACAAATAATAACACGCAAACAATCCAATCTAAGAACGTAACCTGCTGCTTCTTGTCAAAAAATCGAGAATCCAACGCTGTGCGGTATGTTCAGTTTCCGACTCAACCAGGTGCGGCATCCATTTATATCTCTTCGATTCGGCAAACTGTCGTAATAGAAAAAGATAACACTACATTGGACACCAGACCGGTACTGTTATTAATAAATAAACGAAGTCGCCCTAATAAATAGTAGCAGACGCCCAGAATATGAGGAAAATATTCCTATTGGTTGGATTTTATTGCTTCAAAACACGTGGAGAGTTAAATAACTGATTCGGTACGATATAAACTGTGCCTATACTTACCTCGCTTTACTCAGAAAAAGATTTACTCATTTATAACAGACCATAATAAGTTTAATATAAATCATGAATGGAGATTCAGAAGGACTAAAATTGTTAATATTGGCAGAAGCCTTCTATTCTCTGGATGAGTATTTTCATGGTGCATTTTAAACCACAAAACAGTGTTTGCCGCTTTAATAAAATGTCGACTGACTTGCTATCTATGTAAAGGATGTATAAATCCGTGTCGGTCCGCTTGAAGGTACTTTAGGATTAAGACTACCAATTTAATTGAATTGATTTTTCTTTGGTGGAAATTTAATTTTTTTATTTATAGCAAGATTAGTTAATTGCTTAACAACCGGTCCATATGCCTGGTTTACTTAGCGGTGCTAATACTTATATGTTTGGATCGTAGCGTAGACAATGATTTTAAGGCTTAGAATTTTTTTTATAAAATTTAAAAAAATACCCTATCTAAGAATATTGAGAAACTTGAAAAGAAATTGCATGAACTTAACTTGATCTTGACTTCAACATACCAAAATTAGCATCAAAGGTTCTAATTAATCTATTTACTTTAAATTAAATATGTCCTCAGATATAACGTGAACAATGGAAAATTAAATAAATCTCAAACCTAATTGAGATTATAGGATCACCCTTAAAATATCAATAGGATTCTTTAAAATAAGTATCAAAGAAATTATAAGATCATTAACCCTTAATCTTCAATCCTAAAACCTTCATACTGCCTGGTTCCTTTTTTAAAATATTCCTAACTAAAAATCTGAATTTTTAAAGTTCTGACCAAGTAACAGATAATCACAGAACGCCTTAAATAAAACACCTTAAATGAAGATTAAACCCTTAAATAAACATAATTATAAATTAATCACATGGCAGCGATAATATCAGTGGACAAATGAACAGTTAAAAAATTAATATTATATCAAATAAATTGACATGTGAAGAAAATATATATTCAATGAAGATCTGCAGGGGAAATCGACGTGAGCTCAATTCGGTAACCTACTTATGGACAAAACCCTAAGGTCGTAGTTATGTAAGACGGTCTACTGCCATAAGGCTTATAGCAAATTAGAGAAAGTGCGTAGCATTGAAATAAATATAAGTAATACAAAAAGTGAATCAGGTAATTACAAAAATATTTGAAAGACATTTGCTAACCACTAAAATATCATAATATATGGTGATGAAAAACGTCGGTATTAATTAATAAGATAAGAAACTGTAATAGATACGATAAAAGATAATTAATAATTAAAATTCATTTAACGTTAAGCTCGATATAAATAAGGTTAGTAATTATATGACTTACTTAAGGGCGTGGCATTTTAGTAAATGTACTTAACATAAAAAAAAGTAAATAAGATATTACCATGATATCAGCAAGACATTGGTTTGGGTTAGTTTGGGTTGGGTATTTCCTATTATTTTTTGAAAATTTTAATTTTAGCTAATTAGTTCTTGCTTCCGCAGTCGTTTTACAACGCTTAGTTCTAGTTTATTATCTTAGAACTATTCTTCGTATCGACAATTTCTTCATTTCAAAAAGTGCTCTCGGCACTACCATTTTTTTCTGAACTGACGTTTGTTCTCTAATTCCGTGGATGAAGGCAAATTGATCTGGTTCTTCTAGAATTACCTACTGGGTAGACAAGAAGCGTTTTGCTGCAGTGTAGTTCTAGGTGACTCAATTTTTTTGTATTAGGCTTAATAAATACTACCTTCCTAGGGGATCTGGGATTGAGTCCCTAATTAGTGCTTAACACAACCGATTTATCGGGATATTCGTACTGCATGAGAGGCTTTTCGAGGTCACCTTAAAAAACCGAGGAAGTTGATCATCCAGGCAACCCTCCAACTTGAGAGAGGGTTTAACTACAGGGACCAGAAACAATTATAAGGCTTCATTACCGGGTTCCACTACAGGGTTTCACATTTGGACTTTGTTTCACCTTTTGAGCGGAAGAATCTCATTCTCGAGCAGGTGAGTTCGACCTCAACTGCTGAGCTTGCAGCCTTTTCAGCAGCAGACCTTCGAATCTAACTTAATATTGTTCGGATTATTTTTTTATTATGAATTTAGCACTGTTGATCTAGCCTTAAGGTAGCTTTATTAATTTTATGAATTCATTTGTTTTTCGGGCGATTGATATAATCGTTCGAATTATTTTAATATAAATCTAGCATTATTGGCCGAGCTTTAATTTCATTAATTCGTTTATTTACCGGCCGATTTGGATTTACATATCTGTATTAATTTTAAGTAAACCAAAGTGTGCACTTCGGATGGTAGTGCCTAGAGTTTTTAGGTGTAAGGCATACAGTACCGAGTTTATCAACAGAACACTATAAGATAGTGTAGAAACTAGATGTTATTTCAATGATAAAAACGGTAATATATACGATAAAGAATAATAAACGATAAGAGAGGCGTTTAACAGTAGTTTTGAAAAAGGTAAGGCAAGGTACGTTAAGTAAAATAAGTAATTTATAGGGACTATTATTTTTACATGGTCATTCGGAAGTAGAATTCACTGGCAGTAGTTGGTAGCTCTTCCCTAACTCACACGAGTACTTGAGTGGAGGCCAATTAGAGATATACTGCTTCCTGTGAAGCTGCACGTCACGTCATAAGAGTCAGCATTACTTCGACAAAAAGGGTCTTAAACGGGAAGGAATAAACCTGGAGAAACTCTACGCTAGCGAAAGGCTGCGCGAAAGAACGACCCTAGTTAAATTATAAATAATTTTAACTGACCAATATAGAAACACAAATATGTAATACATACATACCTTTTGAAATAGACTACATTTACGAGATGATATTGCTAATAATACCAGAAAATAATCATGAGTGCTTTCCAATTTATCTTATGATAAATTAATAAGAGTAGTAGATCAGATGGTCAAAATTACAACGAAAATATCTCGAGTTCAAAAACTTGTCTTTTCTCTCCCTACGCGTTCATCGCTCGAAAGGGAAAGACCACATCAATTACTAAAAAATATCTTGCTACATCCGTCAAGAGAATGTTAGAAAATGAGGGAAGATTTTGATCTTTTCGGAACTTTATTGGTCGATACCGGTTGGGTATGTATCAATAGTCCATTAGCAGAAGAAAATGGCTGCTGTGAGATCTTTAAGAATGAAATGAAAAAATGACAATGTTATATCAAGATTCAGAGAGTGTTTAAAGCTTAAAAGGCATAAAATAGGTGTTAAATTTAAAAATTGTGTTTTTTTTTAATTTTTTGGGTGATTTTTTAGAGACAAAGGAAAATGGTAGAGGTTCTTACACTTGCTTGTCAATGGACCTGAAGAACATATCGACGAAGAGTAAACAAACAACACCAACAAACAATCTTCAAATCACAATTAAAAAGTCAAAAGTCACATTTTAAAAAGTAACATAATTTTAAAGGACAATGCCCAACCACGCTTTTCGTGGAACGACAAAATGTGTCGTCGAAGTTGACAGTCATGCCAAGCAGACCCTGAAGTCACAGGAAGTGGACCGCAAAAAAATTTTGCGGTAAATTTAAATTTTAAAAATAAATGTTAAATTATTACAGACAGTTATTCAGAATGCAAATGAAGCAATTAACATTAGAAAGGAAGTCTGGAGAACAGACTGGCTGACACTAAGCTAGTTGAGGCCAAAAGATATGATCAATGTTATATAAAAAATGTTATATAAAAAAGGGTTATATAAATCATTTGAGAGCATAAATGATGACTCAAGAAAGTCATTGTATTAACAGTAAAGAGGGTGCTTACTTGACTGAGTAAAACAATATTTGGAAGGAAACTAAAGTCAAGAGGCAGTACAACTTGTTGGTGACCTTCTGGCTTCATGTAACGTTAACGATGAACAAAAAATTAATATATTATTTCTCCTCAACCTTTGTTTGTCTCAAGATTTTTTTCAATTTAATGATAAATATTATAAACAACCTGAATAATTCACCTTTTCTGGCAGAGGTCTTTATGAATAACTTAGAGAATGTACACATAGTTACTACTAACAATAGTGAAATCCTTCATTGGTTCCGCTATGTGGATGATTGTCTTTGTTTTCTGAACTGTGAAGCTCAAGGAGCCAATGCTCTTTTGGACAAGCTAAATGTCATTCGTCCAAACATCAACTTTACGATTGAACTCGGGTCTAATAAAAAACTGAATTTTCTGGACATCACTGTTCGCCGAAGTATGGTTGGCCTTGATTTTGCTATCTACAAGAAGCCTGCCCAGACTAACCATACTATTTCCTATCTATCCCACCATCCATAGCAGCATAAAATGGCAGCTTTTCATTGCTACGTTGACAGGCTACTCAATGTACCTCTGTCTAATAGAGAATATAACAATGAAGTGAACATAATCAAGCAGATCGCCTTCAATAACCAATTTGACCCCAGCCTTGTTGATAGTTAGATAACTAAAACTAAACTCAAGAAATTGCGAAGGGAACTCTCTGGACAATACATATAAAAAATACTTCTCGATCCCTTTTTTTAATGTTCAAACTAATGAAAAGATTCCTAATACAATCCGCCAATTTGTCAATAATTCTTTTATCTCTTTTAAAAATAAGAATCAATTACAAACATTTCTAAATAATACGAAAGATAAAATTGATACCCTCTCGAAAAGTGGAATCTATAAATTGTCATGCAATTCGCGTGAGAGCACCTACATTGGCAAAACTTGCAGGCCATTAAGAGTCCGCATCAGTGAACATTTAAACAGGAATAACTCGTCTTTTAGAAATTACGTAATTACAACCATAGTTTTTAGCCCTCATTCCAACTCAAAAATCTTACATAGTATTTCATCAAAAATTTTCAACAGACTGGGCTTTTTGGAGGATATCGAGATCAACAGTGAGCTGTCTCAGACCAACCATTGCCTGAATACTCAGGTTAATCTAAATAGATCATACATTCCTCTGCACAGGAGACTTCTTAACTAAGGTTCCTTTGTTTTTACTTGCATACTGCTTACTTGTTGAGTTTGTTCTTTCTTTAATTTTCTGTAATAGCTATCCACTAAGAGTACTTGATTTATTTTATCTCTTCACAGCTAATTTTGGGTGGGGTCAGTCTTGCCCATATCTGCTAACTGATTATAAATACCCTAACAAATTTTTATTTTCAAATAAAAATTATAGCACCCAAACAAAGGGGGGGGGGAGTCTCGTAGATTGGGTCGA
This sequence comes from Pissodes strobi, assembly GCA_016904865.1. NCBI lineage: Eukaryota > Metazoa > Arthropoda > Insecta > Coleoptera > Curculionidae > Pissodes > Pissodes strobi. The sequence continues at coordinate 227,952 of MU182565.1, read as the reverse complement.
GCTGATGTCTGCCTTTAATACGGTTGTTTTTTTTTATAAATATATAAAAAAATAAAAATGTCTGACTTTAGTTTCCTTCCAAATATTCTTTTACTCAGTCAAGTAAGCACCCTCTTTACTGTTAAAACAATGACTTTCTTGGATCATCATTTATGCTCTAGAAATTATTTATATAACCCTTTTTTATATAACATTTTTTTATATAACATTGATCATATCTTTTGGCCTCAATGGACATGATGGTGCTTCCAGGATCAAAATATTCCGGAGGTAAACACCCCGGCCATTCGGATCTCCGGGCGCTGGGTGGCCCTGGGAGCACTTCATTCCGCATTTCACAGACAGCAAAGATACCGAACCAATTTAGAATTGATTTCTGCAACATAAGAGGCCTAAATACAAACATACATTCGGTACACCAACATCTACAAGCAAATAGACCACACATACTAGCCCTTACAGAAACACAAGTATGTTCTACAACAACAACAGTGAACTACCCTTATCCTGGTTACGACTTACATACCCGATTTAGACATAAGTTCGGAATATGCCTTTTTGTCCGAAGCGACCTTTCATGTCACCGAGAGGAAACACTCGAACCGAACAACCCTGACGTCATGTGGCTCAAGTTTACCGCCAAGGGATTAACCAAGTTTATATGTTGTCTCTATCGCCCTCCGAGCGATAGAGCCTACCAAAGATTTTTTTCAACACTAGCTACCACTTTTGACTCAATTCAGGTTGATCACCCCAGTTCAGAAATAATCGTTCTGGGAGACATCAATGCCCACAACACCAACTGGCTCAAACATCACAACAAGACCGACAACGAAGGTAGAGAGGCTGAAGCATTCGCCATCAGCTGCGGGCTTACTCAAATTGTAGACGAACCAACTCGAATCTCAGAGAGGGGCGAATTCGCCACCCTCCTGGATCTTTTTCTAACCACCAATCCTGACCAATACACAGTTACAGTTGGTCCGCCATTAGGTACTTCCGACCACAAACTTATTACAACGGTTTGTGAATTGCCACTCATACAGAAGGATCCACCATTGCCTCGCAAAACCTGGCATTACAATTCTGCAAACTGGGACGATCTAAGGGAGTTCTACCTGGATTTTCCTTGGCTCGACATCTGCTTTGGCGCTGACGACCCGTCAGTCTGCTGCGAAAAGATCACGCAAGTAATCTCCTCAGGAATGGAAGCATACATCCCAAATTTCATCAAGTTACCATCAAAAGGAAAGCCCTGGTTCGACAGAAAATGCGAAATAGCTGTGGGTAGGAAACAGCAAGCCTACAAGTACTGGCAGCAAAATCAGACCGCTGAAAATCGCAATTATTTTGTCGAAGCGAGAAACGAATGCAAGCGTGTTATCGACGAAACTAAGGACAAACACAATCAAAGGATCAGGAATAAACTTTTGCAATGCCCCAGTGGCTCCAGGAATTTCTGGTCGGTAGCAAAGGCAGTAAGTAACAACTTTACAGAAACGTCTCTCCCACCTTTGACAGACGAACGTGGCATCACGGCGACTACAGCCAAGGAAAAAGCAAACATGCTCGCCAAAATGTTTTCTTCGCACTCTACCTTGGACGTCCCCCAAGGCAAAACTCTCCCCACCATATCGAACATCAACACTACCATGGCAGAAGTCAAATTTCATCACCGTGATATTCGTAAAATTCTTAAAAATCTAGATACGCAAAAGGCATCAGGACCGGACGGAATACCTGCCATCGTGTTAAAGAACTGCGCCAACGAACTCACACCCGTTTTTTCCAGGCTTTTTTCTCTGTCTTACGGAAAAGGGATTTACCCATCTTCTTGGAAAGTCGCTCGAGTGCAACCTGTTCCAAAAAAAGGCAAGAAAACCACGCCCTCAAACTATCGTCCTATTGCCTTACTTCCAATAATCTCCAAAGTCATGGAACGTGTAGTCAATCAGCAACTACTCAAGTACCTCGAGAACAACAAAATAATCAGCGATAATCAATACGGCTTTCGCAAAGAGAGATCGACAGGAGATATATTGGCCTATGTCACTCATATATGGAGTAGGGCAATTGAGAACTACGGAGAGTCTCGAGCGATTGCGTTGGATATTTCAAAGGCATTCGACAGAGTTTGGCATGACGGACTGCTCAACAAACTACCGTCCTTTGGACTGCCAGCCTCTCTCTGCAGCTGGCTTGCCAGTTTCCTTAAGAGCCGATCTCTGCACGTTGCAGTCGATGGACACATCTCGGACACATTCACCATCAACGCGGGCGTGCCTCAGGGCGCAATACTTTCACCAACTTTGTTCCTCATCTATATTAATGACCTGCTGACCGAAACAAATAATCCTGTTTACAGTTTTG
>MU182565.1:196956-215582 GCA_016904865.1 Pissodes strobi | reverse complement strand
ATTTGAGATGAATGTGTAAATAAATCACATCAGTCAGAATGGAAATGGACAAATGGCTATTTTTCTGAATTTTGGTTTGAAAAATTTAATTAAAGCTTAAATGCTAGCCAACGCATAGCTATATTTAGAGATCAATCTCAGATTTGTAAACTTCGTGATCTCTGCTACAAAAAGTTCTGTAACAATTTGCCTTAAAGGATCGGGAAAAACGAGAAAATTGCAGAAAGTCCCATCGAATTTCCAAAGTTTTCATTACTTCGTCAATATTCTCTTCTTCTTTTTTTTCTTCTTCTTCTTCAGCCTTCATTTGTCCACTTCCGGACGTATGCCTCTTTCATCCGTTTCCATGCCTTTTTGTCCTGTGCTGTTTGGAACCATGGTCCAGCCACCTTTTTTTGAGGTCTACCTACGCTGCGTTTGGTCTGACTTGGTCGCAAGTGTGCTACCCGCACTGCCCAACTGTCATGGTTCTATCTGGCCACATGCCCCACCCACTGCCATTTGCTTTCCGAGATATGCTTCATAATGTCCACGACTTTAGGTCTTCGTCGGATTTCCTCATTCCTGGTCTTATCTTCTAGACTGAATCCAAGCATGATGCACTCCATTGCTCTTTGCAGTACTCTGAACTGTTCAGCATTTCTTTTTTTATTGCCATTGTTTCTAAACCGTATGTTGCTACCGGCAGTATACATGAATCGTGGACATTCCGCTTTAAGTTTATTGGTAACGTCCTGCTTTTTAATATGTAGCTCAACTTGCCAAAAGCTGCCCATGCAAGTTCCTACGTTTTACTTCGGCAGTTTGGTTGTCTTTGGCCGACTTTGATATTATGCCCCAAGTAGATATATTCATCGACTTTTTCTAAAGTCGTATTAACTTGGTTTTAGAGGGGTTCATTCTTAGGCCGACTTTTCTCGACGCTTCATTAAGTTGGCTTAACATAACTTTAAGTTCATGGATGTAGTTGCTTATGAGGACGATATCATCTGCGAATCGTAAGTGATTTAGGGGATTTCCGTTCACATTGATACTTTTACCGTCCAAAGACAGTGTTTTGTGAATATGTTCTATAACGCCAAAGTAAACAGTTTGAGAGATATAGATATATCGTACTCCTTTCCTAATTCTTATTTTACCTGTTGTCAGGTGTTCATGTATTTTAACATGAAAGGTGGCATTTTGATATATGTATTTCAGGAGCTTTGTGTATCGGGATTCAATTCTAGCATCGTCCATGGCCTGCAGAAAAACCCATACTTCAATGGAGTCTAATGCCTTGCGAAAATACACGAATGCTAAGTGTAGAGGAATGTTATATTCAGTTGTTTTCTCTATTAATGTTCTTACTGCCTTGAGGTGGTCGACGGTGCTGCGTTATGCCACGCGTCTGGTATTCTTCCCTCACTTAGGCATTTGTTGAGAAGTACCTGCAGTGTTCTCTCCACAATGCTTCCACCTATTTTCAACATTTCGCAGGTGATTCCGTACTCCCCTGGACTCTTTCTGTTTTTCATTTGTTTTAGTGTTGTAGGTATCTCTAGCTTTGTTATATCAGGGATGTATTCTGACCCAACGTTGCAGATAATATTTGGTGCTGCTGTTGCAGTGTTTGAAACTGTTGGATCAGTTCCGGTGGAAGTACAGAGATGAGTGTAGAATGCCTTGATATGATCAACAATACCCGTTTTTCTGATATTAACTTACCCTGTTGGTCTTTTATTTTGGTCATTCTGTATTTTCCCGTGGATATTTTCGATTTTAGAACCCTCATATTTGCGTTTGTCTCTGAAGCATTTTCGATTAGTTTAGTGTTGTGGCTTCGGATGTCATTCCTCACTTTTTTACTAATCATCTGGTTTAGTTCTTGGTATTTTGGTGTATCTCTGTTGGTGTTTCTCCTCCTTTCCATAAGTGCTAGTGTGTCTGGCTGTGATTTATGGTCTTAATCGAGTAATGTGTATCACAGAAGATCTCACACTGATGCAAAACCGGAAATCTTACGAGTCTGAAAAGGTAGAATAGGAATACGAAAACGATAGATAGATAGAATAGGAAAACGTCTTGAAATATGTGGATATATACGTTTCATTGCATGATTTCATTGAACACGGATTGAAGTCGGAAAAATGGGTCAGAGTAGGAACATTTTTTGGTGATTTGAAGAAGGAAAAATGGGTCAGGATCTAAGAATATGGACATTTCTCAAGTCATAAGCACCAAGTTCTGCCAATTTTATGAAAGTTTTCGAGGTAAAATTTTACTTTAACCTCCGAAGCTGCGGCAAGTTTAAAACATACAACATCAAAAAATACACAACGTTTATTTACTAAATTCTCAAGGCGTGCAAAGAAAGGGGCAACACCAATTTAAATTGGGATTTAAAATGATTTCTTACATATATGCGCAAGAATAAATTAAGTAGTGTGAGCAATCTCTATCACATAGTAAATTCAAGAAGGCTTTAGTTCTATTATAAGAAAATATATTCGTTTGATTATTAATACAAAAATACTTGTGATAGAATGAAATTAGAAAATAATATTTTGTTACTATAATTAGCATAAAAGCACGTATTTTTTATTGAATATATGACGTTTTATACTCTTATATGACTATTAAATAGAAAGGCTTGGTTTTTAAAAGATATATGAAATATATGTTGTGGCAAAGTTTACTAAATAAAATATTTTAGTAAACTTTGGTTGGGGTATATCATACCACACCACATGTAAAGACTAAAAAAAACATTTACATAGCGCCGAATTATCATGCTTTTCTCCATTTGATTACCGTCTGCAAACTAATAACTCTAACGATATTTGTTCAAAATTGTAAAGCAGTTCGTTCCGTAAGTTAGGTATAGGAGAAGCATTTTAAGATCCTTTACACAAATAGTGCACTATGTAAAAAATCGACCTCTCCTATTGGTCGATCCATCTCGTATTACAATATGTCTTCGTAACGCAATCAATTTCTGTCAAGAGTTCTCGTGGTGTAGAGGTTTAGACAGCTGGGTCTCACCTGGACGGCCCGGGTTCAAACCCCGTTGCTTTTTTTTATTATTTTTTTTTTAGATTATGTTTCTAAACAGTTTTTTTCTTGGTTCTGGGTATGTCTTGGGTTAGTTTAGGTTAGCACCTGGTTCGGTTCCTGTTCTTGAGCTCCCGTAGTGAGCGAAGCGAGCGGAGGGCCATACGGATCGACCAATAGGAGAGGCCGATTATGTTGGGTATAATCTATAGACCTCCTAATACTAACTGTAACGAATTTTTATCCTACTTTGAGGACATTCTGTTGCAGTTTTATTCTACTTATAATAAAATATTGTGCTTGGGTGATTTTAATATTAATTTTTTAAATGAATACTCTACTAATACTATTGCCTTAAATAATATTTTGGAAGGTTTTAATCTTACTCAGTATATCTGTGAACCAACAAGAGTAACTCAAAATAACGAAAGTATAATTGATTTAATTTGTTTTAACAGTGATCTTAGAATTAATGTTGAGGTAAAGGATATGAATATTTCTGACCATTTCCTTACAAGATGTACTTTACCTGATCAAACTCAAATTCCACCTAGTAGTGTTAATATGATTTTTAGGAATTCAAAAAGATTAACATGGTTCAATTTCAACATGACTTGGAGGGAATTGCGTGGAATGATATTTATGTTTTGGATACTGTAGATCAGAAAGTTAATTTTATTTCGACTAAATTAACAACATTGATTAATAAACATGCACCTCTTAAAATAAAAAAACAAGTTGGTTCTGAGCCATACTGTCCTTGGTTTACTGATAATCTTAAATTATTAAAGAGACTAAGAACTGATGCATTAAATCGATTTCGCCTTACACGTTTACCCCAATACTGGGAATATTACAAACAACTTCGAAATACGTTTACAGCAGCATGTAGCGCAGAAAAAAAGGCCTACCTTAATATAAAATTTCAAAACTGTAACTCTAAAGAAAAATGGGCTGAATTGAAAAAAAGTAATGTTGTAAATAGAAAAGGAAACTCACTCCCAGCTCATTTAAAAAATCCGAATGAAATCAATACACATTTTGTTAATCCTGCAAATTCAAACTCTTCTCCAAAAAAAGAACTTTTGGAATTTTATAAAAATAATAAAAAGATTAACCAAGAATTTTGTTTTGCTGAGGTGACTGAGGATGTGATCTCCAATATTATACTTGGGATGAAATCTAAGGCTTTTGGAAGCGATGATATAAATAGTACTATCTTAATACTCTGCTGTCCCTTTATCATTCTTTATTTGACACACTTAACTAATTATTGTTTACATTCCTCAACATTTCCGAGTGCTTGGAAGTCCGCCATCGTAATTCCTCTCCCTAAAGTAAGTCAGCCTCATGACTATAGTCAACTTAGATCTATTTCTATTCTACCAACTATGTATAAAATTCTAGAAAAAGTTATGACAATGCAAATTTCTTTTTTTATTTTGAACAATAATATTTTGCCGGAAAAGCAGTCGGGATTTCGACGTGGACATAGTTGCACAACTGCGTTGGCTGAAATTGCTGATCGTATTGATGGGGAACTGGATAAAAGCAAGCGAGCATTCTGGAGCTTTTAGACTATTCTCGAGCTTTTGACTTGTTAGACTATGATGTTTTGTTAAGTATTTTATTATATGTTGGTTTCGGGATTAACGCCCAATCCATGATTCAACCATTTTTGAGCAACAGGACGCAAAAAGTATTAGTTGATGGTAAGTACTCAGAGGTCATGTCAGATGGTAAGTACTCAGGTGTTCCACAGGGAAGTGTTTTGGGGCCTCTTCTTTTTACAATTTACACGTCAAATTTTATAAATTCCTTCCATTATTGTGATTATCATTTATATGCTGACGATACTCAAATTTTATACTCTTTTTAGCCAGAAAACGCGGCAGAGGCTAACCTTAGAATTAATGCAGATCTTCATGCGCTTTACGAGATGTCTCAGGACCACTTGCTGAAGTTAAACCCCTTGAAATCGGTGGCTTTATTATTTTGTAATAAAAAATTACGCGAAAATATCTTGAGTCAGTTAGATCTTAGTATCGGCAACGCTAATATTTCTTTTAAAAATTCCTTTAAAAATCTGGGGCTAATTTTTGACACTAAACTTAAATTTACTGAATACGTAGGTGCTTGTATTAAAAAGTCATATTGTGCCCTTAAATCTCTTTTCCCTCACCGACATTGCTTAGAAAAGAAAACTAAAATTGAACTGTGTGAGGCACTCGTATTATCACACTTTAACTTTGCGGATAGTGTTTATGGTCCCTTTTTGGATGCAATACAAGCCAGGAGGGTGCAAAAGGTTCAAAATTCATGTATACGTTTTATATGTGGCATAAAACGCCGACAACGCGTTTCATATAAACTTATAGAACTAAACTGGTTGTCAATGTTTAATAGGCGTATACTGCACTCGGCTTGTCTGTTTTATAGTGTCATTAAATTTCAGTGTCCTGGCTATCTTAATAGGAAAATTGTTTATAGAACTCATGTTCACAATATAAATATACGTCGAAAGCATATCCTTACTATACCCAAGCACAATAAAGAACTTTTCAAAAGAGGATTTTCTTATAATATAGCTTCAACAGTTAATAGATTTCAAATTACACAATTTATTTCATCTGTGTCCAGTTTCAAACGAAAGATTAGGCTGCAGCTCCTCGGTGGGTGAGGTTCTTATTGTTTTTCATATTTATAATAATAAAACTATATAATTATTATTATTATTATTAATATATTGTGCACTATTTGTGTAAAGGATCTTATAATGCATAGGAGAATTCGATTTAAGATACTATAGAGGGTAATTATAAAATCATCTCGTTATTGGATAAAGGTGATTTCAGCTAAATGTTTAAGAATAAATGTAAATAGTAGCACCCATGAACATAAATAGATCTTATAATAACCTATTAATAACTATATATGTAGAAAAAATTTTCATTTTGTATACCTAGAAAATGATCTAAATAGGTATTTGAAGCAGGCATATCCTGAGTTTCTGAAACTCTAAAATACCATGTTCAATAAAAATTTTTGGTATATCGATGTCTGTCAAAAAATATAAATGTTCGAAAAATATTGTCAGTTCTATTTTTAGAGAAATTCGTTCTATTTCTATTTTCCCAATTTTCTTCGTAGCGGAGAGGGATATCTCAAATCGGTTTGGGCCAATCTCTGCGTCGTCTGAGGGTGAGCATTTTCTTCAGATTTAGCCACGAAATATTTTTCGTTTCGAATACCTTAGGAGGGGGTTTTTGGGAATGCCGAATTCGATTTTGGCATCGAGAAGGTCGTATGACCTCTCTGTACAGAAATATTTAGAAAAACTAGCAATTTTGAAAATAAATAACACCATGCATATAGTTTTGAAAATATTATTCTAACTATGGTAAGATGTAAATGGCTTCCTTTAATCGGTTCAGAGATAAAGACGAACAATTAGGGCATGTAGTTGGAGGGTACGTTTTTAAGTTTTCTTACCCATGGCCTGATTTAGGCAAACCATCTTTCATGCAAGCGGAATATTACCATTTTTATAATTATTAAAAAGGCATAAGGATCTAACCGGCGTCTTCTGCAATACGTGGATACGCCTGCATGGCAGGCGTATGCTGCTGCTGCTATAACCGTTTGAAAATGTGTAATTTGTTAAATGAATATAAAATGCCCAAATTTTGCCTCCCATCGTTTTTCTCGGGAGTTTCGTGCTATGGCTATTTTGGAGTTTAACTCGATATACCTACCTAAAATAATTTTATAAATTATAAAACGCTAAACTGTAGAAGTTAATTTGAGATAAATTTTTTACTCTATACACAGCGTTTGGTAGGTCGATGCGATCATTTCAATTTTATACTTAGATTAAATTTAATATAAAGCACTTTGCAAAACATATTTATTAATGATATTATTTTTTTATGTTTTTAGTAACATTATAGCTTAAGCTTGGTTTAAAAATTTTTGAAATTTCAAGAGGTTTTGTTTTGTTTACAAAAAAACCATTTCATTTTCTTTCATTTTCTTACTTTCCAAATATAAACTCAATAAATGCAATGTATAATTAAATGTCATCTATTTTTTCATTTTTGTCACATGTCCCAGCTCACGCTATATATTTAGAATAAGATAAGTCACATTCTCAAGTTAACTTATCAACTTACCAAACATTTTCTATAAAACAAAAAATCAAGCTAAAAATAAATATGTTTTACTTTAATGCTTACTCTACAGAAACACTTTTTGTCTGACATTAGGCATCCTAGTATTCTTTCATATCTCCACTTCTTTCGTAAGCAGTTTCATTAGTTTATTAATTATGCAAAAGTTAAAAAAAACTTTTTATTTTGTCGGCCACAACTTTTGTTAGTAAAGCTTACCTTTTTCAGATACATAATTTGTGTTAATATTTGCATCTACGAAAGCTTTTTATTATTTTCACTTTCTTGCCAAGCAGATTGTTATACAAAACTAAAAAAATTATTTTTTACAGTTTATCGGTCGCAATGGCGCATCTAATCGAAACTTTTGAGAAGAAAAATTCATAGTCAATGTTTAATAATTTTCTGCTACCTAAATTATTAGTGTAAAATAAGTTATAGTTCAAAAAACTAAAAAACACACTTTGATCGAAACCGGTCTAAAAAATTATAAAATAGAATAAAGTGATTTAAAAATATGAATTCAAAAAGCATGGGGTACTTAGGTGCCATAAGTTTATAACAAAAATCAATTTATAGCTTTAATTGACCAACAGTTAATATGTCAAATTTGATTGATTACTTCAATTAACTAGCAGACTATATGAAGGTAATTTATCATTTCAATTGGTCAACAATTTATGTGCAAAATTTAGTTCCAATTAACAAGAGTTTATCAACAAAACTTAATGACCAATAACTTATACGTAAATTAGATTTACTCTCCCAATTGACCAGCAGTTTATATGAAAATTTTATTTAGGTATCGTTTCAATTGTTTGGCGTTTTGTAAGAAACACTAGATATATCGTTTCAATTCACTATCAGTTTATGAGGAAAATCAATTGATCGTTTTAATTTACCAACAGTTTATATTTCATTGATTACTACAATTGACCAGCAGATTATATAGAAAGTTAATTTATCGTTTCAATTGACCAGCAATTCATATGTAAAATTTCGTTTGAATTAACAGCAGTTTATCAGCAAAAGTCAATCAATCTTTTTTTTTATGGTAGTGGCACACACACTAAAGGGTGATCCTGTGGCACTCGACGAGCGGTGTGTGTGCGAAGATGTTGATTGGCATGGTTGCTGAATAGTCGTAGGTTGTTATTAGTGAAAAACAGGTGTCCTGGAAATCAGTTCCACAGTGATGCAGTGCGCCAGACAAAGGAGTTCTTGTAAAGCGATGTTCTAGGTGTTCCTAGTGGTACGCCGAACTGGTGCGCTCTTGCCGTCTGTCTTGACTGTCTGACAGGAGTTGCCAGGGGCTGTATAATGCGTGCCAAATCCTGGCAGCATCTACCGTGAAAGTATTTGTAAAACAGGGACATCTCGGCCGCATGTCTGCGTTGTTCCAGACTATCCAGAATCTTCTGAATGGAATCCAGCAACTTTATGGTATGCTTTGGTGTGGCACCACAAATATGTGAGCAATATTCTAGGCATGGTTTTATTTGCGCTTTGTACAGGGTGGCTCGAATTCGTGTCTATGTATGGCGAGCTTAAAAACCGTAAGAGATATAGTGTCGGTCAAATTATGGCAAAATTGCGCATTTAGGTGCCTAACAATATGCCTTAATTTGACCGACACTGTATCTCTTACGGTTTTCGAGTTCGCTATACATAGACACGAATTCGAGCCACCATGAACAAAGCGCAAATAAGACCATGCTTAGAATATTTAATTTTTATTAATTTTTTATGTTATATATTATGCTTTGACGTGATTTTAAATAATTTAAGGTAGGTACTTTTGAAATTTTCATGTTCTATAAAAATATTTTATTTGTTTTTTGCATTAAGTGGAAAATTAGAGCCCCTATTAAAAATAATAATAAATAGTAAAATTATTTTTTATGAGAATATGGTGATGAACTATTACTCAAACAAGTTGCTTAGTGCATTTTATTTATAAGCAAAATTCCAATAGGTGTTTTTCCATCAAAGTTCCTATAGTATCACGTAGTATGATTATAAATTGGTGATGTTCTCTATTAAATAAATGTTTTAATTGGTTAAAAGTTGAGAATATTTTATCTGCGCAGTAAGCAACTTGTTTGAGTAATAGTTCATCATATTCTCGTAAGAACTTATTTTACTATTTTTTATTTTTAATACGCTCCAATTGTCCACTTAATACAAAAAAAATAAACTATTTTTATCGAATATAAATATTTTAAAAGTACCTTAAATTATTTAAAATTACGCCAAAGCAAAATATATAACTAAAAAAAAAGAAAAAAAAATTAAACACATAGTCATCGCTCAGCGCATAACGCCAATACCATCTGAAAAAGGATAAAAAAAAATTAAAGTTCGTACTTAAAAAAATAAAGTTGGGGACGAAACGTCGAATTTCAAACTGGATACCATCATTAGATAGAGCGGAAAAAGTGGCAATGCAAAATTGCAATTCAATTTGAAATCCGATTTTAAATAAGACCAGGAAAAAAATAAAACGAATTTTTAAAATTTCGGTTTTTACCGGATATCTCCGGAAATACGCGGAATTTTAAAACTTTCTAAACCGAATATTGTTAGACACCTAAATAAACTTTTGGTAGACAATGTATCTCCTACGGTTTTCTAGTTCCCCATAGATAGACACGAATTCGAGCCACCCTGTACAGCAAGAGCAATTGCTGCGGTGTATAGAGTTTTTTGTTGCGAAATAGCGCACCAAGCATCTGTGAGGCTGATTTTACGATGTTAGCAACATGGTCATGCCATAACATATTGCTGTTGACTGAGACACCCAGCAGTCTAATTGACGAGGATGAAGGAACGGTCGATCCTGCCATAATGATGTCAGGGTATTGTCCCCTCTTGGGCTTGCGGCTTGGGTCTTTGCTGCATTGAACTGGATCAAATTTTGGTCGCCCCAAGTTTGAACTTTTTCCAGGTCTTGATTAATACCTGTAATCTGCTCCTGTCTGCGGTGATGAGTCTCAGTCGCTGGTAAGGGTTTTTCTGACCCAAAGTGGGAGACAAGGGCACTGTCATCTGCAAAACTGTAAACAGGATTATTCGTTTCGATCAGCAGGTCATTAACATAGATGAGAAACAGAGTTGGTGAAAGTATTGCGCCCTGAAGCACGCCCGAGTTGATGGTGAATGTGTCCGAGTTGTGTCCATCGACTGCAACGTGTAGGGATCGGTTCTTAAGGAAACTGCAGTTTGTTGAGCAGTCCGTCATGCCAAAATCTGTCGAGTGGCTTTGAAATATCCAACGCAATCGCTCGACATTCTCCGTAGTTTTCAATTGCCTTACTCCATATATGAGTGACATAGGCCAATATATCTCCTGTCGATCTCTCTTTGAGAAAGCCGTATTGATTATCGCTGAATACTCTGTTGTTCTCGAGATACTTGAGTAGGTGCTGGTTGACTACACGTTCCATGATCTTGGAGATTATTGGAAGCAAAGCAATAGGGCGATGGTTTGAGCGCGTGGTTCTCTTGCCTTTTCTTGGAACAGGTTGCATTCGAGCGACTTTCCAAGAGCATGGGTAAACCTCTTTTCTGTAAGACAAAGAAAAAAGCCTGGAAAAAATGGGTGTTAGTTCGTTGGCGCAGCTCTTTAGCACGATGGCAGGTATTCCGTCCGGTCCTGATGCCTTTTGCGTATCTAGTTCTTTAAGGATTTTGCGAATATCGTGGTGATGAAACTTGACTTCTGCCATGGTAGTGTTGATGTTCGATATGGTGGGGAGAGCCTTGCCTTGGGGGACGTCTAAGGTAGAGTGCGATGAAAACATTTTAGCTAGCATGTTTGCTTTTTCCTTGGCTGTAGTCGCCGTGGGTCGTCAAGGTGGGAGAGACGATTTTGTAAAGTTGTTACTTACTGCCTTGGCTACCGACCAGAAATTCCTGGAACCACTGGGACATTGCAAAAGTTTATTCCTGAACCTCTGGTTGTGTTTGTTCTTAGTTTCGTCGATCACACGTTTGCATTCGTTTCTCGCTTCGACAAAATAATTGCGATTTTCAGTGATCTGATTTTGCTGCCAGTACTTGTAGGCCTGGTCTTTCTTACCTACAGCTCTTTCGCATCTTGTGTCAAACCAAGGCTTACGTTTTGATGGTAACTTGATGGAATTTGGGATGTATGCTTCCATTCCTGAGGAGATTACTTGCATGATCTCTTCGCAGCAGACTGACGAATCGTCAGTGCCAAAGCAGACGTCGAGCCAAGGAAAATCTAGGTAGAACTCCCTTAGATCGTCCCAGTTTGCAGAATTGTAAAGACAGATTTTGCGAGACAATGGTGAGTTCTTCTGTATGAGTGGCAATCCACACACCGTTTTAATAAGTTTGTGGTCGGAATGGCCGACCAACTGTAATTGTGTACTGATCAGGATTGGTGGTTAGAAAGAGGTCCAGGAGGGTGGCGAATTCGCCCCTCTCTGAGACTCGAGTTGCCGATGGCAAATGCTTCAGCTTCTCTACCTTCGTTGTCGATTTTGTTGTGATGTTTGAGCCAGTTTGTGTTGTGGGCTTTGAGTTCTCCCAGAACGATTATTTCTGAACTGGGGTGATCAACCTATATTGAGTCAAAAGTGGTAGCAAGTGTTGAGAAACAGCTTTGGTCGGCTCTATCGCTCGGATGGCGATAGAGACAATATATAAATTTGGTTAGTCCCTTGGCGGTGAGCTTGAGCCACATGACGTCAAGGTTGTTGGGTTCGAGTATTTCCTCGCGGTTATCATGAATGGTAGCTTCGTACGAAAAGGCATATTCTGAACTTATGTCTAAATCGAGTATGTAAGTCGTAACCAGGTTAGGGGTAGTTCACTGTTGTTGCAGAACATACTTGCGTTTCTGTAAGGGCTAGTATGTGTGGTCTATTTGCTTGTAGATGTTGGTGTACCGAATTTGTGTTTGCATTTAGGCCTCTTATGTTGCAGAAATCTATTCTAAATTGGTTGGGTATCTTTGCTATCTGTGAAATTCGGATTGAATGAAGAGCACCCATGGCCACCCAGCGCCCGGAGATCCGAATGGCCGTGGAGTTTACTTCCGGAATATTTTGATCCTGGAAGCACCATCATGTTCATATATTCCTATTGTGGAATCTGGGAACACCAGCGCGAAAGCGGGACGTGATTTGGGAAATCCACTTAGCGCTTTCCAGTTCTGGTGGAGTGGTCTTTCACCAGACGATGCGAGTAGGCGTATGCATCTATCACCAAGGGCCGCTTCCACTGGTAGCAACGGCCTCAAACTAATTCCTCCGGTGGTCCCTAGTCTGACAGGGGTAAAAATGAGGTTTGTTGGATCACTCCCCTGTGATCAGCTCCAAACTTTGTACTCTGGTGTTCTCCAGCCTGGAGCAGGACGATGGGATTTGATGGGTCACATCCCGTGGCAACTCGGAATGGGGGGACGTCACTTTCCGTAATCAAACTGCTTTGACATTCCTGCCAGCCAATACAATGCAGCCCCTCTTGTGACACACTATAATTGATCGGGTCCAGACTTTGTACTTCGGTGTTCTCCAGCCTGGGGGAGGACGATGAGATTTGATGGGCCATATCCCATGGCAACTCGGAATGGCGGGGCCGTCACTCCCCTTAATCAAACTGCTGTTACCAGTTTGACGTTCCTGCCAGCTAATACAATGCAGCCCCTCTTGTCACAAACTGTCATTGATCAGCTCCAGACTTTGTACTTCGGTGGTCTCTAGCCTGGGGGAGGACGATGGGATTTGATGGGCCATATCCCATAGTAAATTAAAAAATCATTCCAGATGACCAATAATTTATACGTAAATTAGATTTGCTCTCTCAATTGCTTTGCAATTTAGAAGACAATTTTGTTGGCAATTTGTAAGTATTACTAGATTTATCGCTTCAATTGACTATCAGTCTATGAGAAAAATCAATTGGTAGATTTCATTTACCAACAGATTATAAGCCAAATTTCATTGATTGCGTCAATTGATTAGCAGATTATATGAAAAGTTAATTTATATTAAAAATTTGGTTTGAATTAACAAGAGTTTATCGGCAAAAGTCAATTCATCATTTGAGATAACCAAAAATGTATATTATGTACATTAGATTTAACTTCTCAAATGATCTGCAGTTTATATGTATACTTTATTTAAGTACCGTTTCAATTGACTGGCGGTTTGTAAGAAGCACTAGATTTATCGTTTCAATCGACTGTCAGTTTATGAGAAGAATCAACTGTTGGTTTTGTTTCTCCAATAGTTTATATGCCAAATTTCATTGATTACATCAGTTGACCAGCAGATTATATGAAATGTTAATTTATCGTTTCAATTGGGCAGTAGTTTATATGCAAAATTTCGTTTGAATTAACAAGACTTTATCAGCAAAACTCAATCATTCTAGATGACCACTAATGTATAAGTAAGTTAGATTTACCATCTCAATTCACCTGCAGTTTATATGAAAATTTTATTTAAGTATCGTTTCAATTGACTGGCGGTTTGTAAGAATCATTAGATTTATCGTTTAAATTAAATACCAGTTTATGAGAAAAATCAATTAGTAAATTTGATTTAGCAACCGTTTAAGTATATGCCAAATTTCGTTGATTACTTCAATTAACCAGAAAATTATATGAAAAGTTAATTTATCGTTTCAATAGGCAAGCAAATTATTTGCAAAATTTCCTTTGAATTAACAAGAGATTATCAGCAAAATTTAAATAATCATTCTAGATGACCAATTATGTATACGTAAATTAGGTTTTCTTCTCACTTGACCTGCAGTTTATATTCACATTTTAGCAACTGACTGGCGGTTTGCAAGAAACACTATATAAACGTTTTATTATAAAATGATAATATCATAACTACAATCGCAAAGTGGTCAAGGTCAACTTATTTCGTTGGCCGCTTGAAAAATATCATCCCTCTGTTAGTTTTTGAAAGTACTACGGTCATCCAGAGCCCTCTGCTAATATTCATGTTAACTTTGTTAATATCGATTACTTATTTGCATTTTCAGGATAATTTAGTTCCGTCTCGCTTCGTAGGTGGAGACGTTCATGCAGAGATTTTAAGCGACGGAGAAATTTTAGCATTGCAATTATCTTAATAGTATTTTATTATAAAATGCTTTCATGCTCTTCGAGCTCGTTTTTGTTTTCCGGCCATGTTATATTGCTTGAGCATCTAGCAGTAGTCAGATAAAATATACATGTTCCATCTCCCTTGGTAGCGTCCTTCGATATTACGAACATCCTGGTGAAATCTTTCGCCCTGGTCTTCACTGAAGATTCTCATAATTTTGGGAAACTAGTCAAAATCGGAGTATAGGAAATGAATTTTTAAGCTCAATCCCTGAGTTTTATACGCTGCCAGCATGCATTTTACAATAGTTTTGTAGTTAGGGTCTTTAGTTTTCCCTAAAAACGTATGCACTACAATCTTGAAAGAGCTCCACGCTTCTTTTTAATTTTTACACATTCTTTTTAAAAAGTTAGTTTCGGTAACTTGGAACATAGATATCTGAAACATTCCCCATCTTTAGGTAGTGATTTGATAAACTGCTTCATAAGCCCCAATTTAATACGAATAGGTGGTAGTAATACTTTTTCTGATAGGACATAGGTCATCTGTCGTCTTCAGTAATTGTCAAATGCAGTTCTTTGACTCTACCATCCCACAAGCATGAAAAGCAGGGATATTTTGTATAACCTGCCTGCTGGCCTAACAACATGATTAGTATATTGAAGTCTCCACAAAACATCCATTGATGCTCTTGATATTTGATTTTTTCAAGAATGGTAGCTAAATTTCCAGTTTTCTGCCAAATGCACCGAGTGTACCATTGAGAGAGGTGCTAATGTAGTTCCATTATGCAGCAAGACTGCTTTGAGGCTAGTTTTGGACGAATCAATGAAGAGACGCTACGCAGATGAGTCTAATTCTATGACAAAGCACTTTATGAGTCATTGAACATCGTAACAGAAACTAGATTTTCCCATTTGGAGAAAAACCAATAATGAACTAACTATAACTAATAACGAAAATGAGGCACCAGATGATAAAATAGGATTGTTATTTAGCCTCGATCCTAGTAATTTCGCTGCCTCTATGAAAAGCCCCAAATCTGTTACAAGATCATAGGGCACACTCTGAGAAAAAGGTGGCGGTCTCTCTTCAGTGCAAAAATCTGAACTACATTTATCCTGGGGAGGTAACGTGTTTCTGTCTTCCGACTCGCTCAGCATAATATCATCCAAACTGAAAGGTGGCTGTGGGACTGGTATTTCAAAGCTAAGGGATACTGGACGAATAGCTGAGTCAAGGTTAGGGTACGAAACCTTATTTTTATTTTTTCTACTAAATGCTTGTATATCTTCCGAAGAGAAATAGTGTGGTTTTTCTATTCGTGCCATATCATGAGAATGTCAAAATAAAATATTTTTTCTTGATCTCCGTTTGTGGTATATGGTCCTCACATCTTCTGCAAACCTTACTAGGAGCCATTGTTTCCTTTTGATCCCCAAGTTTGGCTGTAAAATAAGCAAATGTTTCTTTGTTGACAGTTTATCGATTATTTACCACAAACAAAAACAAAAGTTGTCCGGATAAATAACACATCCTTTTGGAGCTATAGTCAATAAATAAAAATACGAGAAAGGAATTTAAGTCCAGCTTTTCGATTTACCACATCGAAGTCTATCAATCAAGTGATTGATTCTTGAGTGGTAACAACAGCATCAATTCCCTCAAGACGGCCTACATTTGTTGAGAATTATTATAAGAGACCTTTAAAGTTATATAGCGCAAGCGGGTGAATCTTTAAGGTATCAGAGCTTGGGTCTAAATCCCTAGACATAGCCAATCCAGGACAATATCTGATATTAATGGAGACCTTACATTTATAGAGGACAAGTGGCCAAATCTTGAGAGGTGACATGAAGGCCGAAAATTTATGGATGATATAAGATTCGGAATGGAGGTCGAGGATTATTACCTGGAACATTTAAAATGATATAGGCCAAGTGACATCTGGAGAACTGTCTCAGTTTCCTGAAGATAGACACCAGTAATTGAAGCCTGGTCTAAATCCATACGTATGTTCTACTTTAACTAAATCGTTAAAATGGTATAGCCCAACTAGCTAAATTTTGACAGGAGACGTCATGGTCGAGAGTTTGACATAAAATATAGGTTTGGCCCGAAACTTTTAAAAAATTAATAGCCCAAGTTAATGAATCTTGACAGGTAACATCGACATGCATGGGTCAAGTCCCTGAAATCCATGAGGATGGCTTTCGTTAACCGAAATCTTAAAATGATATGTTCTAAGGGGCTGAATCTTGAAAGGCAACGTCAGCACCGCAATATTATGGATGATGCAAAATTCAAAGTAGGGACCATATATGAAGCGCCACTCTTCAAAAATTGTATAGGACGAATTGAACCTCAAAATTAAATTTACTCTCTACTTGTATTATGTCATTACAATACAGATTATTGCTTGAGCTATGTTGCGCCATGATGCCCATAGATTTGTAATGGTTGATATTAGTTGATTCATTGTTCTATGGTGCCTAAATGGTATGATGCTACTATTAACTGTTTTATGTTCTTTGGACATTTATTTAAAGTAAGATGAATTGTCATTGCATGCGGTCTGTCTATATTTGTTCCACCATGTATGATCCGGAGCTGAATCTCATGCAATAATTTGTTTTCAATTGTTTAGGATGTCATTCATAATTTTTTTGGCATTCGACCAAAGTTAGCCTTAATCTCTAATATAATTATCACCTGACTTTCTTCTCACTATATGTCCTGCTATCATGACGTCTGTCCCCTTTTTCCGTTGGCAGATATGCTGGTTTCTAGGTTGGTCACGCAAACTTACTTAAGGTAGGTATTTAAGTTCAATGCCAGATCTTGTTGTAGAGAGTTTTGACCTTTGTGTGACCTATATTATTCCAATAATTTTCATTCGAGGCATCTCAATTAACTTTCTTACTTTAGTGAAAATTTATTTCACAGGTGATCGGTGAGAGGTAAAGACGTATCGATAATAATTGCTCTGTCGATTTCTCATTGTCTCGGGGGCAGTAATTAGATCTTGCAAAATATTTCCTTTTCTTCCGTACAAGGTATATTTTAATTTGATATCTCTTTATGCAATATTTTAGGGGCTTTTCTTCCCACTAATATGTTCTGTTCTTTTGAACTACAACATTCTACTTACTTGATTTTTCAGAGGTAATGTACTTACAGTCTTTGCCAAACTGTTTTCTCCCTTGGCTCAGTTTCCTGCACTATAGTGTTTTAACAAACTACTTTCTAATATAAGGCTTTTATCGAAGTTTCTCTTAAATTCCTCCTTCTACTCGCTCCTTTCAGCTGACATGGTAGTTTCTGAGTACATTCATGTTTAAAATGTAAAAAAAATTAAATTTTCTTAATTCAAACTTTGAAAGACGAATCCTTATGCAATTATTTAAAGATGAAAAGTTCTAATAAAATACGCTTCTAAGTCTCTTCGCTACGGAGATACAGAATGTTTAGAAAAACTAATACATTTTCAAATATCTCCTAAATATGTAGGGTTAAATATGCATTAAATACATTTATTCCTAAAGAGTTTGCCAGTTGTGTTAGCAAGGACATTTGGTTTTAGTCTTGTAAATCCCTATTTTAATTTCTATAACGAAGGCTTTTGTGTTTTATGATACAATCAGCAATTTAATCGTAATTGATTTATGTTGACCAGACTATTGATAATTTTTCAAACAACTGCCATTGATCAATTGTTATAAAGGACTGTATTTGTAAACCAAGACTCTGTATACTGTATATATCTGGCCGTTAAGAACTCTAGACAGTTTATGTGTAAAGACCGGATTTTATATATAAATTGTTTGCATATTTTTGTGTTTTTGAAAGAGAAATGCATATTTTAAGAACTAGTGCATACGCAAGCATGTTTTAGGGTTTCTGTATTAATTTCTTATGTTTTATGCCCCGTACTGCCTGAAGGATGTGGCGCTTGAACACCGGTACTCTATTTAGATTGGGATGTTCCTAAGATGACAATAAATATTATAATAAAGTACATAAAATCATAAACTATTCTTCTATTGAGAAGTTGCATTAGTCTGTGAGTTTTTTTGGCCAGAACTGAAATTTCTTTACCTACATCTTTTACCATCTATAAAAATTATTTGCACGCCCAAACAAAGTAAATGTGAAGCGGTGGTTAGGTCGAAAATACAATGTACTTCGTGGATTAAGCTTTATCTAGAACTTGTTTTGGACGGCAATCATGTTTTATGCAAGTCATGTTCAATAGTTATTTGTGTATTTAGAGCGCAAAGTAACGGATTGCCGCTTGAGAAAGAATGTTACTGCGCGACGCGTAGCGGAGCGC
>MU182565.1:178218-196946 GCA_016904865.1 Pissodes strobi | reverse complement strand
AATTTAGTATTTAGTTATTTTGCGCGCGGCTGTAGAAAAAAATTGTTTCCTGCTCGAAGAAATTCCAACTAGACCAATCCATTAGGACACCGCGCCGTCTCACATTGCTGAGGTTAAAAGTGACGGCCGCCCGGTCCCATTCAATCAGCTCTGAAACACTCTTTTCCGACTTTTAAAAAAGGCCAGTCAGAATTTAACGAAGATCTATGTAAAATGTTTTTGGCTGCTAATATTACTTTAAACAAGGTAACAAACCATAAAGGCTTTTCTGCAAAAATATTCAAAATTTAATGCTTCAGATAAATTAATATTTAGAAAAAATGTCGTTGGAAAGGTGTTTGGTACCATGCTAGATAAAATAAATCAAGAAATTGGAGGTAACAGCAAATAAACTGTTTAGTTCTTCTAGGCATACCAGCGCATTCCAAGGGTCATCACATACTACACAGTTGATATTTTTTAACCGTTATTTATGTCTTTTTGACGAGATGTAAAGCTCATTACAGAATAAACATGACCAATCATGTTCATCACTTTGATTTTCTATATTTGAGTCCATATTGTATATTGTCGTCTATGAAACAACTCATTCGCGTGATCGTTATATAGTTAATTTAATGATCGGAAAACTAACCGAAGAAGAACCCGGAAAAGCTCACCTCATAGCTGTAAAAGAACTGAGAAAACAAGCAACCTTACAGTTACACGTTTTGTTCAAGAAACATTAAAGCTGGATTTATAGATTGACATAACATAAGCATAGCATAGACGTAGCATAGCATAAGCACATTACAAGAAATGGTCGATTTATAAAACGGGCTTGTGCTATGTTGCGCCTGAGCCGTAAATCGAAAATACTAACCTTACAAATTTCATAATTGTGTTTAAAATGTTTTAAAGAAATATATTATAGAGTCTTATGTATATTAATTTATAAATTTTCCCCATTCTCAAAAAGAACAAGCATTCATAAAGCCAAAACGCCAAACTTTATTGAACATCGCATATGTCATTCTCTCAAAAGGTAAATATTATTAAAATTCTGTGATTTCATTGGTCGAACATAAGCACATAGCATAAGAAGTTGAATATTGGTCAACTTCTTATGTCAAGCTTATGTTGTGTTTTATGTTATGTCGATCTATAAATTGCCTAACTTGAATATGAATGTTTAACTTCTTATGCTTATGCTATGCTTATGTTATGCCAATCTATAAATCCAGCTTAACACATTTCCTGTGCCGGACTAATCTTGACTTTTCCAAACGTAGTCACGAGCCCGGCGGAAAGGGAGGAAATAACACGCAGTTTTATGATAAGGTCGGCAGGGGAATGGGCTCGTGAATTCGTTTCGCTCGTTTCAAGTTGTTTGTTGTTGTTGTACCTATTAAGTGTTGTTAACTTCATTTTAATAAAATTTTAATGTCATTCCGACATAATATATTAAGCGTAACTATGTATTTCTAGCAGACAGTATTTTGCAACTAGAAGAATTATGTACAAGTCTACCAGAGTCGATGAATAGGATAGAAATATGTGTACAAAATTGCCAACAAATAAGAGGTGAGGTAGGAAAAACAGCGGCCAAATTAGAAAGTTTAATAGGAAAAACACAGGTTTTAAGGCAAGTCATACATATAGTGTCAGGGAAAGTTCTAAATAATTTGGCTATTGAACCTGCCATGATTCCAAAATAGAAATTTTGCCCTATAACTTCATTATAGTTATATTTTTTTCAAGTTGATATTAATAATCATATAAGTTTGATATAAATTAATACAGGAAAATTGTAGTTAAAGCATATAGAACTTTAATTTACTTTTATTCAATCCCCTAATTTGGTGAAAATTTAATTTAGAAAATCAAAATTTAGTTGTTTTATTGCTGCATATTCATTGCATATTTATGTAATTTTTGCATATATCCTGCATAATAATGCATAATTGCATATTCTTATGGTTTTTAGTTGCATATAATCCGATGTTTATTTATTAGAACCTTCGTTCCAAGAATTATCAACACTCATCTTTCAACTACTTTTAAATCACCCTGTATATTGCTCAGGGCCAAAAGGTTGAATCTGGCGGTTGACACGAAGTATTTTTCGGACCTTGCTAAATCGAAATTTATATCCACTTTCGTCTTATTATTTTCAGTTTGTATTTATATGATGTACATCCGCTGCCAGTAGTTATCTTTTCATTAAAAGCATTTATTCGAGGTTAAAATTTAATACAACACACAACCGCTTATTTCAAAAGAAAAATATTAATGTAAAAATATGTATGCTGTTTCCGAAAGTTTATTTTGCTAAGAATTCATCAATTTGTCTGAAATCTCAGCCGTATAAACAATCCTAAAAATAATATAAATATATCGAAATATCCCTGTTGTATTGTAAACATCTACTATTTTTTACAGGCATATTTTCTTATTAATTTAGAATCATTTACCTCTATTTTCAATTAAATTTAGTTGATCCAATTACGAAAGATGTATTTACGGCATTTGAAGTTGACTGTAACAAAAATTGATATTAAATTACTGTTGCATCAGATTCGAGCAATCCATTAAATGTCTATTTAAGGTAGAAGAAGAAAATTATGGGAAACGTTGAGCGATTCCTTAATACGCTTAAAGTACTATACAATGCATATCCAATTAGATAATAAGTTTTCTCAACTTCAAGTTCCTCAAACTCAACGTTTATTTTAATATAGATTTAGTAGGAAAATGAGATTTTCTTACTTTTGGTCCTACCACGCGTTTCACTAACCATATTAGCAAAGTTATTAGCATCGACAGGGGAAGATTAAAACACAACTTATAATCTGCCTAATTCTGTTTATATTAGGTTGATGCATAATTTCGTAGCGTTTTCGGTTTCGGTACCTTGGAATGAATCGTATATGTTATTAGTTAATGTCACTTTAGTGTTACAGTTTTGTGCTCTTAAAACCGCTATAAATTATTTGATTTTTAAAAAACGTAGTTTTAATTATCAGTTAAAGAAAATTGAGTGCCAGGTAGAAAAAAATTAAACTCGAAATTAACTTCCGACATATCCCCTTGTTTGAGTTTAACCGTGAAAAAAAAGTGTGGGAGGCTGTTAGATCCATTTCCGTCGTGTACGGGGATACCGTTATCAGGGAAAGTACGACACGAAAATGCTTTGCTCCTTTCGGAGGTGGCATTTTTGTCATAAATGACTCTCCATGTTCAGCGTGCCAACCGATTATAACAAAGTTCATTTAAACGCTTTAATTCATGACGATCCCCGTCAATCAACTAAAGAATTAGCTGATTTGATGCATTGTGACCAATCAACGATCGATTGGTGTATGGGTATCGTAGGCGTTGAGCGACAACAGCAAAAATCACAGAGTAAACATCTGTGTTTCTTTGCTCGAACCAACGCTTTCCCGCAGTGCTAGCATTACGAAAGCGGCTATCCAAGATATGGGTTGGAAATTTGTTCCACATCCACCTTATTCTCCTTACATTACTCCATTAGATTTTTGCCTTTTACGGTCTTTATCTAACAACCTGTGAGGTAACTCCTTTGATAACGAAGCTGATATTCAGAATTGGCAAGATGAATTTTTCAACTCTAAACCACCCACTTTTTTCAGGCGCGGACTATAAAAATTGCCAGAACGTTGGTAAACAATTGTAAAAAATGGAGGAGAATACCCCATTGAGTAGTTTTTGGATATTGTTTACCTAAATTCAATAAATTAGGATTTTCAAAAAAAAACGCTACGGACTTATGCATCAACCTAATAGTAACTATTAGCTTAATCAAGCGAGAGTAGAATGAACCAATCCTACGAACTCTTTTAGTTAGGCTAGATCAACCAAGGATAGGACTTTTGTTTGAGCTACCTGTAATACCGAAGTGGCTAGGACCAGTATCCACCCCATGGAGAAGTGACAGTGGCATAATTCGAAAATTGAAATAGCATAATATTCATTATATAGTTTATCGACGTTTATTAATATTAAATCAAATAGATATTTCAACAGTGCCTCATTACAATGAAACATTGGTCCTTCGAGCCGGATTAATTTTTTGGAGTAAGAAGCGATAATCGGAAACAAATATAGTCTCTTTGACGAAGCGAGAAGACGATTGGTTGATTGGGCCTTATTTTGGATCAGACGGCGAAAGAAGTGTGTGTGAGGTAAACCTTGCATTCGGAATAACCCGTTTTATATAGGTTTTATATTTTGTTGAGTATTGGTTTGATTTCGCGAGCCGTAATATTTGATACACGGTGACTTAGGTATTATCCATACAATTTTAATAGTTTCATTAGGATACGGATTTGTTTAAATTAATTTGGTTTGACAACTTTGTATTTATTTTCTCGTGACAAGGCTCGTTTAATTTGTTTATTCATTAAGCTAGGTTAAGCATTATGCCGAACACGAGAGAAGAGTCAGATTCATCTTCAGCTGATGCTATTAAAGTTCTGATAAAAAAGCGCGGCTCTTTAAAATCAAAGCTTACGCAATTCGAGAAATTCGTCTTATCGAGGGCCTGGAAATCGACAAAAAGACACGGGCAGAAGTAGTTCAATTGAAACAGCGCATAAATAACGCGGATAAAATTATATGCGATTTCGATCTCAGTCAAAATAAGATTGAGTGTCTGGCGGACGACCTAGAGGAGTATTACGCGGAACGGGAAGAGTTTGAAAACAAATTTTATAGCATTTTAGCTCGCTCAAAGACCCAATTAGAGAATTTTAACGTTGAAAGCGACGATGCGACATCGAATGTCTCTACTAACCATGCCTCTGGAGCGTGCTCGTCATCACTAGAAGGTATAAAGTTACCGGAAATAGCGCTGCCCAAATTTGACGGTAGCTACAGTCTCTGGATGGAATTCAGAGATACTTTCGAATCTTTAATTCATGCAAATTCCAAAATAAATAACATACAAAAGTTCCATTATTTGCGGGCTTCTTTGGTCGGCACAGCATCGCAGGTGATTCAATCTCTGGAATTTGCCGCTGGCAACTATACCATGGCTTGGGATACTTTTTGCGATCGATTTAATAATAAACCTCTTTTGGTGCAAAATCACTTGAAGGCAATTTTTGAAATGGAAAATATTAGTATACCTTCAGCAGGAAAAATTCAAAATTTATATGAAAATCTATTTAAACATCTAGCTTTACTTAAGCAACTAAACGAACCCACTGATTCGTGTGATACCTTGATTATCTTTATTATTGCAAGCAAACTCGACAAAGCTACGACTCAAGAATGGGAAAAGCAAAAATCATTTTTAACAAAACCCAAACTTCAAAGATTTTCTTAAAATTCGTGCAAATTTATTAGAGACGGTAGAAATGAATTTTGATACTTCAAAAGGCCATAAATCGTATGATCGTCACGATTCAAACCGAGATTTCAATGTAAATCGGAAAAACGCGAAACACAGTTACTGTTCAAAGGGTCTCTTGATTCAAACAGGAAACAAAACGATAATGTGCATCACAAATTCAAATATACCTGTTTTAATTGTAAGGGCGAACACAGCTTATTTTATTGTCCGGATTTCTTAAAGTTAAGCGTCAAAGAGAATCGCTAAAGTCAAATCATTGAATTTGTGTTTGAATTGCTTTCGAAGAAATCATGCTCCTCGAGATTGTACATGGAGTGGGTGTAAAACATGCGGAAATAAACACAATACGGTGTTGCATGAAAATAAAGCGTTAAGGAATACGAATCAAGAATATCAAAGTTCTGAGGGTCGTAACGATATTGTGCAAATCGAACCATCTGATATGTCAAATACTCTTTTAAGCGTAAATCAGAACACAATTTTATCGACTGCTAAGGTTCAGGTTCGTAATAAATCGGAAAACACGCGAGTATCGACAATTAGAGCTTTACTTGACTGCGGCTCACAATCTAGCTATATTACTACAGATCTTTCTAGAAAATTAAATCTTGAGAAAGTCAGTACTAATTTAGCTGTCTCGGGAATTAGTGATACGTTAACTTTTGCGAAATATAAATGCGATATTCAAGTAGAATCGCCAATTACTGGGTACAATTTTAATTTATCCTGTTTCATCTTAGACAGGATCACGTCAGACATTCCGCATACGAAAATCGATATTGAACAAATAAATATTCCTGTTGACATTAAATTGGCGGATCCAGATTTTTTTGAACACCAAACCGTAGATCTTCGAATAGGAGTCGATGCATTTTGGAATCTTCTCTGTGTAGGTCAAATAAAATTAGGAGAAAATTTACCTTTACTACAAAATACGAGACTCGGTTGGATTATTGCTGGTATCATCAGTTCTCCACGTGAAAGGTCACAACGGAACCTAAGTTTAAATCATTCCATAAACAACCCTTTACAAAATCAGCTTGAAAAAATCTGGGAAATCGAGGAGATTGACGTTGATAATTCCTGGTCTTTAGAAGAGCAAGCTTGTGAAGATCATTTTAATAATACTATAGCATTATCTGAATATGGCAGGTATGTAGTTACGTTACCTCTAAAGAAATCCCCAGAATTATTAGGCGACTCACGCGAAATAGCCATGAAACTTTTTTTATCGTTAGAACGAAAGCTTCTGTTAAATCCAATTTTAAATGATTTATATTCTAGTTTTTTAAAGGAATACGAAAATTTGGGTCATATGACTGAGGTGAAGAAAATATGTAGCAATCAAATTGAATATTATATGCCCCACCACGGTGTTTTAAAAGAATCGAGTTCGACTACTAAATTGCGCGTCGTTTTTAATGCGTCCTCGCCAACTAGTACTGGTGTATCTTTAAACGATTTGCAAATGACTGGCCCTACTATTCAGAATGATTTGCTATCGATTATTTTACGTTTTCGTACGCTAGCGATTGTTCTATCTAGCGACATCAAAATGATGTACAGACTAGTGTTATTAAATCCCGAACAACGTTGTTTACAACAAATTTTATGGCGTCATAGTCCGAATGAATCTATAAGGACGTTTCAACTAAATACTGTCACATACGGGACAACGGCCGCTTCCTTTTTGGCTCTTCGATGTTAACATCAGATAGCTTTAGAATGTGAAAAGGATTACCCTAAGATAGCTAATATAATAAGAAACGACATGTACGTTGATGACTTATTAACTTCTGTTGACACCCAATTACTCTTTTACCGTACGTTTATACGTGTTTATATGTGGTGTGCTCCCGTTAAATTTGGTTTTTATGTAGTTTAACCTTTAAATCAATTCTCAGAAAGTGTATAGTTGTGTTCGCTAGCGTTTTTTGGACAGTGTTCTTGGATATTTTTCCTGAAAAATTCATAATTTTCTTGCAAAGTTAACATTTTTCATTTTAAAATGACGGCTGACGTGCGGAGAAGAATATCTGATCTAAATATCAATCAGATAAGAAGTGAGTTAAAAAGAAGAAATGTGAAATGTACTGGCAAAAAAGCTGGCTTGATAACTAAACTTAAATCCACTTTAAACTCTAGTTATCTACCGGATTGCAGAAGAAAGGAAGATATCCAACAATCTCCTAAACATAGACAGGTTCGTCGTCAAAGGTCATACTCCATCCTGAGCATCATGAATAAAATCAATATGTTGGAAGATAAAATAAAACGTCTGTCTATTCAAAACACTAAATTACGTCGTAAACTTCAAGGTACAACAAAAAGGGAACCGGTAGGAAACACTATCAGGATTGCACCAAATACTCCCCCTAGGCGCAAGGTGCTTATCTTAGGGGATGTTTTACTGAAAAATTGTGCAAACATTTTAAGAGATGAATTGAAATGCCATTATGATGTACTTGCAGTTTTAAAGCCAAATGCCACGCTGGATACCATAGTTTGTGATTCAGAGAATATGTGCACTAAGTACACCAAATCTGACTACTTGGTAATTCAGGGGGGATTGATAAATGCCTTCAAAGGGCAACAACTTCAAACAACTACTCTAGAAAAGCTACTCTTACTTTCGAAAAGGACAAATTTACTCATAGTTACTACCCCACAATGGAAACAGAGAATTGTTCTCAATAAATTTATTAGAGACATTAATCAGAAATTGCGAAATATTCTTTGTGAGATAAATAAGGAAAGCAATGTCCAGTTCATAGATATTGATCACGAAATTGGATATGGTGATATTTCTTTTAGTGCTCGTCTACAATTGAAATACTCCGGTAAAGTTGCACTCATGAAACGGCTCAGTATGCTGGTCAAAGGTGAACCTTTCGATAAACAAACCAGGTATCTCACTAAAGGTAACCTGACATATATAATTCCAGTGGATACAGTGAGCATTCAGTCATTTGAATCTTCAGGTTCTCCTATAAATATTGATTCTCGGTTGTGTAGTGTAGTCAGTGTGGACTCTCCAGCGGCCCCTTCTACAGTTCAGGATGTCGATGGTAATGTAGAAATTAACGGTGACGTCTTTTTTCGTGAATAAAAATAAAAATAAATATAAACCATTCCTTATTTGTCACCAAAATATTCAGTGCTTAGGAAATAAGTTTTTAGATTTAGAGATATCATTGGAAAACATTGACTGTAGTTTTCTATTATTATCGGAGCACTGGCAAAATACTGCCCTCATAAGAAAAAAGGCGGCAAGTGAATTTTTGGACATTTCCTGTTTTTGGTATTTTTGGGTTCTCCCGGATGTCCTCTATTTAAAAAAAATATATTTTGAAGCCAGAAAAATATTTTTTTGTTCAAAAATTTAAAATTAAGTTAGCAGTAAGTGTGCTACGTAATCCCTTTTCTAAATTAAAAGGCGGTATTCGACAAAATCTAAATAAAAAGGCGGCATTTCGTTAGTTACTTCTTTTTTCTTAGAAATTGTTTAAAATGTATGCATAAGTATCACAGCTAAAAGGCGGCAATTGAACATTACTAAGAAGAGAAGCGGCAACGCTTAGTTTGCTTCCACTTTTATTTATTTGAACAGCCAGAACGTCATAAAAATGTAAGTTCAAAAGCCAGATCCTCATATCATGCCGCATCAAATTTTAATGATTTATATTTAGCTAGTATATTGTTTTTTACTGATTTTATTACATGTACCTGTAATGTAGCTTAATTTTAGATTAATTATTAGAAACTTAAGTCACCAAGACTAATAATTTTAAAATTTTATTGTTTTATATTTAGGGGTCTAAAGTGTATACATTTACCCATTACATCAAATAAAAAAACCCTTTTTTTGTAATACAACTCGTTTAGTCCTGTAAATATATTTTTCTATTACCGTGCGTAAAATACTAACTTTACGCACTCTCTAAGATTCGTAAAATGGGCCTTTTTAATGTGCAGGGCGTAAAATAGGTTTATTTTACGCACTAGTAAAGTAGATCTGACATCTTTTTTGACATTAAGGCAGTTCGTAAAACAATATTTTTTACGCACTAGTGCGTAAAATAATTTGTTTTACGCACTAGTACGTAAAGTAATTTAATAATATTTCTGTTTTTTCATATATTCTTTGGTAGTAGAAAAAATTTTGTATGCTACTCATGTGTAAAGTACCCTTTTTATTCATGGGATTGTTCCCATTCATAAAAAAGGTTCACTTTACACACTTGTTGCATAAATTACTATTTTGTATAATGTAAATCATATTAGTTTTAATAGAATAGCTGCATAGATACCCAACAGAAACAGTCTACGAAAACCACTCTTATAAATATTATACTAGCAAAACTATTAAAAACTTAAAAATATATATTTTATTAAGCTTTGTAATGAAAAAAAAATTAAATTTTATTATAATGAATGTGCTTGTTTTACAATTAAAAAAAGTTTTTCTTGCCATTAGAGACAATGGCGGCACTTCAGAGAAGTCGAACTTAAAAGGCGGTAAGTGAGCTGATTTTTGTTAGTTGCCGCCTTTTTACTTACAAATACGCAAGTATCACTGATAAAGTTAGTGGTAAGAAGGCAGTAATAAACATATTTCTTAAAAAAACTCAGTAAATATCGGGATTGCTCTTTGAATAAACATATCCTTATTTATTCTACCAACGAAAAACCAAAAATTCGCATAAATTATTACCAAATCTGTTAAATAAGTGAAAACATGTTTCGACGTTTTTCTCGAAACCATACTTTTCAGACTTGCCGCCTTTTAATTTAGGACGGCAGAATAGTGATCAGCTTGATAGTGTTAAGTTTCACAATTATACAATATGCTGTTCCTTTTGCAGAGTTAATTCAAGAAGTGGGGGAGTTGCAACATATAGAAGAGACGATTGTTTGTTTAACTTTTCGGTTATTGATGTAAATGATCTTTGCCTGGAGGGCATCTGTGAATATGCATGTATTAGATTGTCTACTATTAAAGTATATCTTGTAGTTGTATATAGACCCCCTTCAGGATGTATTAATGTGTTTTTAGCTAATTCTCATGCCTTGCTGACCAGAATTTTTGAGAATCATTTTAGTATTGTTCTAGGTGGAGATTTTAACATAGACTTTTCCAAACCTTCTTCTAATTTAACGCTTTTTACGGATTTATTGCAATGTTTTAACGTCTCAATTGTTAATGAGGTGACACCAACTAGGGTGACTCATACCAGTAGGACATGCATAGACAACTTTCTATGTACTGTTGATTTAAATTGTGATATGTCTGTTGTGAATTTGGGAGTTTCAGATCATTACGCGCAAATTTTAAGAATCAAATTAATCAATGAATCTGAGAAGTGTCTGAATAATATATGTACTTATAGGAGAAATTTTAACAGGAATAATATATCTCGTTTTGTGAATTCACTAAGAGGAGAGAGCTGGCAATGCGTTTATTCACTCTTCAACTGCAATGATGCATTTGAATCTTTTTTGGACACACTTTTTTATTATTTTGATATAACTTTTCCTAAACACCGGTATCCTATAGCCAAAAATAAAATTCATAAATTTACCTTATCAGCAGATCTAAGAGAACTTAAGGAAAGAGTTAGTCTTTATGCAGAACTCGCTAGGCATGATAGAAAATACAGGGAGTTAAGTTCACAGCTGACTAGATTATATAGGGGTGAATTAAAGAGAGCACAAATTAGACATTATGATGAACGCCTTGCTACTTCTCAAAATAAATCCAAGACTATGTGGAAAACTATTAACCAACTTCAGAAAAAGCATACTGGTGACAGTATTGTTGAGGTGGTTAGAGATGGTATTAGGCTTCCGGATGGCATAGCGGCCGATGAATTTAATGATCATTTTATTGGGTCAGGCCATTTGAATAAGACTGTGGATGTACATTTTCTTGAATCAAATATCCCTTTACAGGGTGTTACTATGTTTTTGCGTCCTCTGTGTGGTCCGGATGTCTGTAAACTCATAGATATGCTTAAGACTTCCAACGCCAGTGGATATGATGAAGTGTCCAACAATTTGTTAAAAAAATGTAAGACTGAATTATCTGAAGTACTTGCTTTTCTGATGAACTTGTCAATCGAATGTGGTACGTTTCCTGATAAGTTGAAATTAGCTACTGTAGTGCCACTATATAAGAATAAGGGAGACTCTAATGATTATACAAATTATCGACCTATTAGTCTTCTAACTAGCATCTCTAAAATATTTGAACTCAACATGAAAGAACAATTATCAAATTTTTTGAACGTTAATAATATACTCTCACAGGCTCAACATGGTTTTACAAAAAATAAGAGTACAGAAACAGCGCTCTGCTTTTTTAATAAAAAAATTATCGATGCATTGGATAGTAGACTGGCAGTTATAGGTCTTTTTATCGATTTTTCTCGCGCCTTCGATTTTGTCCACCACGGGTTGCTGCTTGCCAAGTTGGGCCGCCTCGGGGTAAGAGGCTTGCCATTAAAATTATTTAAGTCGTATTTAGAGGGAAGATCTCAAATTGTTCAACTTAATAACATATCTAGTAAAATTAATCAAATTCAGCAGGGTGTTCCTCAAGGATCAATTCTCGGACCATTGTTGTATCTGATTTACTCCAATGACCTAATCAATTACATTAACAATTTTTCCAATAATGTTCAGGCAATTTGTTATGCTGACGACACAAATATTTTAATTTTCAATGAGTCAAAAAATGACCTTATTCTTGATGCCGAAGCTGTCTATCAGCGAGTTGTGTTCTGGTCCGAGAAAAATTTCCTAAATATTAATAAAAACAAAACGGTAATAATGAACTATATGTTACGGGGAAATAGTAACGACAATATAATTCTTTTTCGAGGCTCTCAGGAAGAAGTTAAAACCAGTGAAAATACAAAAATGTTGGGGATATTTGTGGATCATAGACTTAGCTGGGAACCTCATGTTGATGCATTGTGCGCAAAATTACGTAAAGCCTGTTATGGTCTTAATTTTCTTTCCTGTAATTGTAGCACTCCAACTCTTTTATCTCTTTATTATGCTAATTTTCATAGCCATTTAAGATATGGTATTCTGAATTGGGGATTAAGTGTCTATGCTGAGAGAGTTTTTTTGATCCAAAAATATGCAATTCGGATAATGGCTCGTCTAAAATTTAGAGAGTCATGTCGTGATTCATTTAAGAAATTAAAAGTTCTTACATTAGTTGGAGTTTATATCATGGAAGTATCTGTCTTTGTTTATAAGAACAGATCTCTATTTACGGTCAACCAGGTTATGCATGGGCATGATACCCGTGCTAGAAATTTATTGGCTCCTGATCACCATAGAACAGCGAGTTATCAGAGAAGCTTCTACTTTCGGGGATGCAAGATTTTTAATTTCCTTGACATGGATATAAAGAGTGCTCCTAATATTAATATATTCAAAAAACGGCTAAAGAAGATATTATTGAACAAAAATTGTTATACCATGGATGAGTTTTTTAGTGTATGAAACATATTTGTGTGTCAGTTAATGTCTTGTCTAGTTTTAGTTAAGTATAATAAGTTTCTTTTTGACTACTTTCATCAATTACTGTGTCATCACTTTTTAATTGAAGAAATATATTATTTAAATAAATAAATAAATAAATAAATAAATAAATAAATAAATTAGAAGCAAAGTGCGTATGCGAAAATTCATTTTCAATTTTACTAAGACGCGGATTTGAGCTTCGTAAATGGAAATCTAACGACAAGTCAGTAATTTCGGGCTTAAACAATGAAGCAACGGCTAATGAAGTAAACTTTTCAATGAACAAAGAAAACGAATCTAAAATATTAGGGCTATCATGGCATTGCGAACGCGACATATTAAAGTATAAAATTTGTAACTTTCGTTATCCCAGTATTATTACAAAACGAAAAATACTTTCACGAATCGCGACTATCTTTGATCCGTTGGGTTTGCTAAGTCCCTCTATCATTATTGCGAAAGTACTTCTTCAAAGATTATGGTCTGAGAACCTCACTTGGGACCAACCATTGCCTCCACCCATTCTTCGAGCCTGGGAAGAATTTTCATCAGAACTAGTCGTATTAAATAACCTAGAAATTCCGAGAAAAACATTTTGTGATAACTACAATCGAGCATTTTTACATGGTTTCGCGGATGCCTCAGAAACCAGCTACGGAGCATGCGTTTATATTGTTTCCAGTAATGCAAAAGGTGAACAGAAATCATATTTATTATCTGCTAAGTCAAGGGTTGCCCCAATAAAATCTATCAGTATTCCTCGTCTTGAGCTCTGTGCTGCTCTAGTATTGGCTCAACTAGTTTCTAAAATTCTAGATTCCATTCCCTTAAAGTTCGATAATATTTATTTATGGTCAGATTCGACAATCGTTCTTGGGTGGTTAAATACCAGCCCCAATTTGTTTAAACCTTTTGTGGCGAATCGCGTAACAATCATTTAAAAACTTACTGATACGTTTATTTGGAAACATGTTCCTACTGATGAAAACCCGGCAGATATCGTTTCACGCTGACTTTTCCCAAAGAAATTAATTTATTCAAGCATGTGGTTTAACGGACCATCTTGTTTAATAAGTGATTCAAATACGTGGCCAAATATCTTTGTACCAAAAGACTTAGATCTTCCAGAAAAAAGAAAGTTGTGTCTTCTCATATCAAACGCTAAACTTAGTTTTAGTTTCGACCGATTTTCAAATTTAATTAGAATAAAACGAGTATGCGCCTACATGTTAAGATTTATAAATAATTGTAAACTAACAATTGCAACACGTGAATTTTCAAATTTGTCCGTTAAAGAGTTAGATAATGCATTTTTACGATTAATTCGAATTGCACAGCTTCAATCATTTCCTGATGAACTCATTACTCTTAGACAGGGAAGTTCTCTATCTAACAACAGTAAGATATTAAGTTTGCATCCCTTTTATGATAAAAACGATGACGTTTTACGCGTAGGCGGACGATTATGTAATTCAGATTTTCCTTTTTCAAAAAAGCACCCCATTTTGCTACCCACTAATCATCGATTAACACAACTTATTTTTGAATTTGAGCACCGTAAATTATTACCCGCTGGGCCCCAGCCTCTTCTTTCTAATATCCCCGAAAAATTTTGGCCAATTTCAGGTCGAAGTCTTGCCCGTAAAATCGTAAAAAATTGAGTAAGATGTGCCAGGTATAGTGGTCAAAGGATTTATCCCATTATGGGAGACTTACCTGCGATGCGTGTACAACACAATGTCTTTTTCAGTCGTTGGCGTTGATTATGCGGTACCATTTATCATGAAAGACAGATCAGGTAGAGGCTGTAGGCCCCTCAAATGTTGGGTAGCTCTTTTTATTTGTTTTAGTACTCGCGGGTTTCATTTGGAACACGTTTTAGCATTAACAACGGCAGATTTCCTTCAAGCCATTAACCGATTTGTAAGCAGACGCGGTAAGCCATGCGAAGTTTTCTCTGATAACGGCACGAATTTTGTCAGAGCTAATAAAGAGCTGAAAGAGATGTCCTATTTTCTTAAAAATAATTGTCAACATATCTCTGATTTTGCAGCGAATATGAGCGTTAAATAGCATTTCATCCCTCCAAATTCTCCTCATTTCGGAGGAATTTGGGAAGCGGGAGTTAAAAGTGTAAAATATCATATTAAACAAATTTTGGGAAGCCATTCGATTTATTTTTTCGATTTTCAAACATTACTGATTCGTATCGAAGCAATACTCAACTCGCGTCCAATGTTTCCCATGAGTTCCGATCCCAGTGATTTAACTGCACTCACTCCCGCACACTTCCTCATTGGAAGAAATCCGACAACGTTAGCCGACCCTCCAACACCTGACGTGAGTGAGAATCGTTTGACTAAGTACCAGCTTCTCCAGAAATTCTATGAACAATTCTGGAAACGTTGGAGTACGGAATACATTGCGGAACTTCAACAAAGAAGCAAATGGAGGAAGCATGAAGCAACTGTGAAACTAAATCGGCTAGTTCTTGTAAAGGACCACAACTTGCCTCCTTCATTGTGGCGTTTAGGACGTGTTGCATGTTTGATACCCGGAAAGGATGGCGTTTGCAGAGTGGCCACCATCAGAACCACTGAAGGAACCATTACCAGGGCAATAACCAGGTTATGTCCACTACCTGTTGTCAGTTGATCAACTTCCAAGGCCGGGGGCATGTTTGAGCTACCTGTAATACCGAAGTGGTTAGGACCAGTATCCACCCCATGGAGAAGTGACAATGACATAATTCGAAAATTGAAATAACATAATATTCATTATAGTGTTTTCTCGACGTTTAATAATATTAAATCAAATAGATATTTCAACAGTGCCTCATTACAATCCACTACACGAAACAACTTCTATCTTTATTTAAAATATTTTCGCATTGATTAATTTCCATACTTTACAGTATGATTAACAATCTGCCGTTAGATATAGGTGAGACCCGGGTAAGATGGCATATGAGCTATAATTATTGTATTAATAATTTTGCCTCAATGTTAAAACAACGATTTTTCATTTATTGGATGAAGGTTTATCTGGGGTAATACATTTTGATTAGAGACAATTTTGAATTGAATTAATTTATCATAAAAATACGAAGTTTGTTAATATTACAAAATCCATCTTGCCCGGCTAGGTCGGGCAAGTTGCAATTCAAACAAGATCATTATATTTTATAACTAAAGTCATAGTGATAATGCATCTGAACAATAGAAAAAAACAACAGGTAAATACTCCATATATAAAACAAGGAGCTATTACTCAACGGAAACTTAACTCAGAGAAAACCAGGGGGCTTAGGTTTATTTAAACTGGGCGTAATTTGCAAATAAACTGTTTATTTGTTGTAGGCATACCAGCGCATCCGAGTGGCACCACATACCACACAGTTGATATTTTAACCATCCTTCATGGCTTTTTGATCGAATATAAGGTCGTTACAGTACACACATGCACATCTTCATCACTTTGATTTCCTATATAAGAATCCATATCGTCGTCCGAATCATTATTATCTTTTTCAACTAACATTCATTTCACTAAGTTTCTTTTACTTTGTCCGTTTATGGCTTTCTTATGGTGGCTTCCCACGGCCCGTGGTATCACAGGCCGGACCGCGCCAGCTCGGGCCAACACGCCGTGGGAAGGGTGCCGTCCGAGGTCGCCCGGAAAGATCCGTGATGGCGCGTCCGATCCGCCGCAAGTCGGTAACTTCAAAGGCGCGGCCTGGCCTGATCTGTCGCGACCTGTCGATGTCTGTTGTTATCTGTGATTAGGGTTGATTTTGGGGCCATTTTCCATTTTAATACGTTCTGCCAAGACCTATAGCTGGACGCCAAATGTCCCGATTTTCAATCAAGAATCAAATTTGCCGCAAAACAAAACGCCCATCGAAAAATGAAATTTAATTTTTAGTTCCAGCACAAATTTAAAAAATATTCTAATGATATTTCAATTTATCGCGTCCAATGTCCATTCCAGCATTCAACGCGGCCACTGAACGCATTTTTTCGCTTTGCGAAAATGCATGGACAGACTCTAGAAACAGGCTTACAGTTGAGCATATTAAAAGTCACAAATAAAAGTTAATTTTACCCAGACCTGTAGAGAATTTTACAAGCACGCGCTTAGAATATACCATGCTAACTTCGGCAAAAAGCCATAAAATACTATTTAAAAAAAAGCAATGGATTATATTTTTTAGTTCTAACACAACAAAATGTTAATTTTTACATTACATAGGAATAAATTTCCTTTGTAACATGTACTAGCATCTACAGCTCACTACAAAACAAGGTCACGAATCGGCCCGAACGAGTTTCGAAGTCAATCTTAACTTCACGCATGGCCCTCTGCTCGCTTCGCTCGCTCCAGGGCTCAATGAACCAAAACTAACCCAAATTTAGAAAAAAAAAAACAAATATAACCATAATATATTTTTTAAAAAAACCACCAACGGGAATCGAGCGCAGGAGGCCATAATCGGAAACCCAGAACCGTATAGACCACGAAACCGCTTAGAGCCTTTCCGCTAGACCGTATAGACAAGGGTAAAAAGTAACGAAAGTCGTTCGGGCCGACTCGTGATCTTGTTTTGTAGTGAGCTGTAGATTGCTATTGTAATATGTTATCTAGAATTAGGAGTACTAAGAAGCCGCCCTCTAGTTGTTTCTTAATGTTATGATTGTTATGTTTTCATGTTACATATTATGTAGGTATCTATAAGTACATACTAGGTATATTCTATTCTATATTTGGTTATTTTAAACCTACTGTCATGTCAACCAGTCAACCTATCGAAAAGTAAAATGCCGAGTTTCACGCGACATTTTTAAACGGAACCCTATCTTCAACCTCTTGAAGAACAGGCTCATACAGGCCATGGGAAGACCTCACGCGCGGCCAAGCCCGATCCGTGCTCACCTGTGCTTGTCCGCCGCGCGGGTCTGGCCTGTTCTAAGACAGGCCGTGGGAAGCCACTTTTAGAAGCTGCCTTCAGGACGACGTTATGATACTTGCGGATTGCGCCGCCTAAATCCACGCAGTCAATCTAGACCAGCACTTTGCTTTGACTTATTGAATGGGTGATTTAGTTTTCATTGTTTCTGCAAGTTTAAACACAGGAGTGCAAATATTCCTTGAGGTGAGACAAAAGAGACGGGGTTCCAACTCTCAAATATTCAATATTATCGCCTTCTCGGCTTCGTCGTTCAGTGCATTTTCATAATGACCGAGATGGTTTCTAGTATTCACTATGACTTTGTTTTTATTTGCAACTCATCGTCCTAATATTGTTGCTTGTTGCTTGTATTTTAAAAGTTTTACTTGTACGATTTCATCTCATTTCCTTTTTGCTAATGGCTGCAATAGGCATCATGTCGTCTTCATTACAGCTTCCTTTAATCAACAGCATGCTCCGCAATACTTCATTTTTCTGTTCTACTTTAAATGAGATATGTTCTATTTGAGTCTCATTTATATGGAACACACAGCTCATGTAAAGTATGATAGAGCAGAAAACTAAGGTGTTGCCCAGCATGCTTTTAAAAATAGTATAAACGATTAATTTTTAGAAACACGTTTTATTTCGCCAATACACCTTCGCCAGTACAGTTATCATAATTACATAACGCCATGAGTCGACTCTGCTATATATCGTACAATAACTATATCTACGCCTTAATTCTAATCTATCTAGCTGGTGTCAACGGGATTACTTTCCGACTGTCGTTTCCATGTTTCTTAAACTTTCGGGATGAAACTCGGCAAAGTTATTGTACTATCAAAATGTAATTTTTGTACATATTTGTCAACTGTTAAAGAC
>MU182565.1:141139-177818 GCA_016904865.1 Pissodes strobi | reverse complement strand
ACTGGAAAGCAAACGCCCCCACTACGAAAGTTTTCATAAAGGGAAAACGTGGTAGACTAGCCGCAATTAAGCCACACAAAAATCTCCAAGACAGTATTCATAAATGCAACTTTATGTCGCTGGGCACTTACACTAATAACAATCAGCTGGAAGTCTCTCGGCCGGCACCATTGAAATATTAGCCCGGAACAGAAAAAGATGCAACATAGGCGAAACTCGCGCTGTCGCTCTCGCACCGGGGAGAGAATCCAGCGCCGTATTAAGGATATTTTATTTTTGAATTACAGTACCGTATTTTCAGGTTATTGGCTAAACTCGGGTGATAGGTGCTATGCCGATTATTAGTGATTATCGTATTCATGAAGGAAAAATAAATTAATAAACATATTGGAACAATGCAAAGACACTATTTTTTTAAGAAGAGTTATACATGGTGTAATTTCACAAGTCGAAAAATAAAACAAACATTAAATATGGTCAAACCACAAATAAACATTAGGTAATTAAATTAAAATAAATACTAAAATACATACATTTGAAAGGAATCAGTAAAAAATGCAATGATTACATGGGTATTTTGAATATTTTACAATTTTATTATTTATTTCTTAATAATAGATACACTATTTTGAGGGCGAAGCGAAAATAAATTGACATCAAAACCGTTTGTGACTAAAAGTACCTACACTATAATAATTGTATTGATTCCTCCATATGATTAATTTATTTTTTTTATATTTTTAAAATTATAGTTAATATTTTTATCAGAGTATAGTACATGCGAACTCTTAAATATAATTTTTACTCCGACTGCCTTGATCATAGGCAAAAACGGACTAACAACTGCTCTTGAAAACTGGACATTACAAACATCGTGTGAAAAATATACTTTGCGTACGCTTATGCGGGTATTTAGATGAAAGAGCTTCGTCTCCGTTTTAGAGCTTCGCCCTCAGAGGCCCATTCCCAAATGTGAAAAAAAGTGGGCTCAATTTTAGGGCTTCACCCCCCCAGAAGCCCCTTTGTGCAAAACTGTGGAAAATTGAACTCTCATACCAGGGGCCCCCTTTTTAGGCTTGGGGCCAATTTTAGGGCTTCGCCTCAGGGGGCCCCATTTTTTGATCTGTAAAAAATGGGACTCCCGTACCAGAGGCCACATTCTAGGGTTTTGCCCACCCTCCTGGGGCCCCATTTTAGGGCTTCGCCCCAGGGGGAGAACCTCTTTTCCAAATGTGTCAAATATGAGATACCCACGCCGGGGGGCCCCATTCAAAAGCTTCGCCCCCTGAGGGCCTCATTTTAAAATGGGCCCTCTACCAGGGGCCCCATTTCAGGGCTTTGGGCCTTAAGGAGTCCCAATTTAGGGCTTCACCCCCGGATGCTTCCTTTTCCGAATATGTCAAAAATGGGTCCCCCGGGAGAAGGCAAAGCCATAAGAGGAGACGGCCGATGAATGGCGCCTTTTTCCAAAGATATGAAAAGAATAACTCCAAAATTTAAGGACGAAACCCTAAAAGGACGCCACGGGTAGGGCGTTGTCCCAGCCCTGGCATGTCAATAGCTACTCATTAACTAGTTACACAAATTGTTGTAGAAGTGTTTGTATGGTCTTTGTAAATTAGGTATATATATATCTGATAAATATTATATAATATTAATATTATTTGCATTCGTAGAAGAAAGTACAGTATGTAACGCGTGTGAAAAATCATTTTTCACACGAGTGTGAAGTTCGATGGCACGAGCCGTAGGCGAGTGACATAAATTACACTTCAACACTTGTTGCGCAATATACCATTACTGCAAATATTTGGAGAAAATTCTCACTTTTTCCGTCGAGTGTGCTATGAATGGTCATGAAAACCGAAGATAAATAAATGACAGTCGTGCGTTTGTTACAGTTTGTTGCTGGCATTCCTGTTCTAAATATGCCCGAAGCCCGAATACAATATGTCAAAACTGACAGTCATTTGCAAATTTCAGAATAAGTATAGAGAAATATGTGCATTTAATTTATAAAAATGGGGCTGCTGTAGAAATAGTTCTCTAAATTGCCGTTTTCGAAAGATTACAGTAACATTCTTTGTCAGGCGGTAATCCGTTACTTTGCGCTTTAAACATACAATTAACTATTACCAGTATATAATTACGAAGTAAGTTGATGACATGAAGAATGATGGCATGATATGACAAAACATTCATTGCTTTGCACAGACATGCCCATAATATACAATAAGAATATTCAAGTTGAAATGTGGACCCAACAAAATATCACAGCTTTGTACTAAGCCGTGAAAATATTATATATATCGTAGTTATAATTAGATACTTACCTCTTTTTATCAGTAGGAAACCGAAAGAAGCTCCTATCACAATTATATTTTTTATTAATACATCCTTTAGCGGCACAAACGTGTCCCATCTTTGAGAAACTCATGATATCGCTGGTTATAAAAACACGAAATCGGTATCAACACTTTTAACTACGCCTATGTTCAATTAATTCAAAATCTAAGGAACAAATAGCCGCTACCGACGCTAGTGCCGTGATCTTCCCCATAATGGCGCCATGCGCAAGGATCGGCGCAAACCGTTCTCACGAGCGGAGTGTCCTAGCTGATTGTACTAAGCTGTGGTATTTATAATAGCAGAAATAATGATTTCTAAAAAAGTAGGCGAAACATTTCGGCAATGTGATACATCACTAGACTCGTTTAAAAAAATGCATCTAATGACGTTAGGAAAGTGTGGTAGTTCCATTTAAAGTTTTCGAGTAATATTAAAAAAATCGAATTGGTCAACTTTAATGTCTTAAATAAAATAAATAAATAAGTAAAACATCGTCTATGTATTTTTCTGCAATTGTTTATGACCTGAGAAGTGATTTTAAGTCGGTTATGGCACGCTAGATCAAAAATTAAAATTAGGTCTAAAAATACCAAATTACCGAAAAATGTTATAAAAATTATACAGTCCTATGCAGAATGATCTGTAGATTCTGAAAAATTAAAAATATACAGGGTATTCCATTTAAAAATCCAATGTTGAGGTCACTTCCGGCGAAACCGGAAGTCTTTAACAGTTGACAAATATGTACAAAAATTACATTTTGATAGTACAATAACTTTGCCGAGTTTCATCCCGAAAGTTTAAGAAATATGGAAACGACAGTCGGAAAGTAATCCCGTTGACACCCGGTATATACTCCGTATTATATAACACCGATTCAATTCTACTGCTACACCATTCGTTTTACAGGGTTGTCACGTCCTCGCCTATTTGAACGTCTCCAAAATTTGCTTGTTACATTCGGCCATCCTACAACAATTAATGCCCTCATTAATTTAACTCGCCAGTAAATCAACCAGATCTTATCGATCTGTGCATTCGCCATAACACCAAATCGCCTACCCTAAAGGTTTCGCCTGTGGTTGCAACCATACGCCTTTTATCGAATATCACCTTTATATTACGCCTTTGTCAGGTTCTCACTCGCCTTTTGCTATCTCAATAAGAAGTTTGGACCTTAAATCGCCATAGCTCTCGCCTTTCGCCAACAGAGCATTCGCCATTTGCATCTCGCCAGTTAAACTCACTTGCATGCACCTTTCAACCTAACCATTCGCCCTTTGCACCTCGCCAGTCAGACTCACTTGCATTCAGCTTTCAACCTAACCTTTCGCCCTCGGTGTTTTACACCTCGCCTCGCCAAAAAGTCAGCAAACGCCTTGCTCGTAAACGCCAGCCCGCGCCA
This sequence comes from Pissodes strobi, assembly GCA_016904865.1. NCBI lineage: Eukaryota > Metazoa > Arthropoda > Insecta > Coleoptera > Curculionidae > Pissodes > Pissodes strobi. The sequence continues at coordinate 174,064 of MU182565.1, read as the reverse complement.
GCAGTTGGAAATAGTACGCCTTGGGTACTCAAAATTTGCCAAACGCCTCTCTCAATTTGAGAATCGCCTCAGAAGACCGCAAAGTCTTCGTCGCCTTCTCCTGCGCATGACCCTGGACTTCCTTGCCCCTCCAATTCCACAATATCGGTTGATGGACGCCGATATCTGTCAAAAGAGGAAAGAAAGCCAGTATACAAGTCGCCAGGGGAAGAGCAACCAAATGCCCTCGCATTCGCCTGTAGATCGAGAGGTAGACCGTCTATCAGACACGAAAGCGCCTTTGTGCCTGAAAGCCCACACCTTTCGATCAACGCCATTTTATCATGATAATAATGGGTCATGGTTTCGCCGTCCAATTTAACCCTCGCTATCATCTCCTTGAGCAGCTGAGCAAAGTCATGCACTCTAGGAAACGCCTTCCTAAGAGCCGCCTTCCAGTCTTCCCATGAGAGGTCATATTATCGAGCCGATTAAACCAGCCCCTTGCTGCGCCTTGCAATTTCGCCTGCATAAAATACGCTCTCTCATAGTTCGACCATTCATGAATGTCGCCCAACTGATCAATTTTGCTCAACCACCTGACTACGTTACAGTCCTGACTGTCAGGATCGAAAGGGTCAAGAATGTCGCCACCTGCCCTTGCCCTTGACCCCATACAGCCCAAACTGCAAGCTGTTTCATCGCCTTTGCCATTTCGGCCGCCACAATCTGCTGGATACTAGATGCCAAACCGCCTTTCAACAGCTTATGTTCCATGGAGACTGTTTCGTCTTCCATCGCCGAATCGCCTTCGCCGTGGTCATCGTCGCTCAATTCCAACTCGTGAACGAGCTCTAACTCGTCACTTCTGCCTTCCTCCATAGGAAATCACTTGAAAAACGCCTTTTAAACACCAATGCCAATAAACACAGTTAAAATACGCCACAATTTTTACAATAATCACTAATTAATTAGCACACACTTGTTTATTTTTATGGTGAATATCTGAAAAATCGCCAAATGTCAATCCACTGTCAAGGATAGCAACAAACGCCCGCCTTTTGTTATGAGTTTTTGTGATATCGCCACTCACAAAAAAGAAGAAGTTGCCACTGCGATTTAACTCGCCGAAATCGCGTATTTCACCGTTCTCCACAACAAATAACACAATACGTAGGTTATCCCGACTTCTGATCTGTAAACGATTAATTTTTAGAAACACGTTTTATTTCGCCAATACACCTTCGCCAGTACAGTTATCATAATTACATAACGCCATGAGTCGACTCTGCTATCGTACAATAACTATATCTACGCCTTATTTCTAATCTATCTATATACTCCGTATTATATAACACCGATTCAATTCTACTGCTGTACCATTCGTTTTCCAGGGTTGTCACGTCCTCGCCTATTTGAACGACGCACGTCGCCTCTCCAAAATTTACTTGTTACAATAGATAAACCAATGTGGAAAGTTAAAACCATGTTCAGCAAATACGTCTTCTATGTATACTTACTATAATATTAAGTGAGTTTTCTTAAACATTTTTCAGGACAACAATACTTCACAAGAGAAACTCGAATCACAACAAAATGTCACTCTGGCGTTAGAAAAATTTGTAAATACATTTAAAATAAAGAGAAAAGTGTAGAAAAATTATCTTAAGTAAATTTTATTAACTTAAATCGAAATCAAGGCATGTTATTGTTTTTTTTTAATAGTATACCTATAAATTGATTTTTTTCTTATATTTTTCAGTAAAACACCAAGTTTTTGATTTTTCTATCTCTAAAATCCCACAGCAATCAAAACGATCTGAAGAAGCTATAATGGCACCAGATCCAGAAACAATCACCAACAAAATGAAAGCAACTGAGTTATTTAATAGCTACGGTATTCACCTGATTAACTTTTTTTAACCTGTTATATTCGCTAGTTTGGAAGCATTTCAGATAACAAACATCCAATTACTTTTAGAAAATATTCAGCCATCAAATATAAACTCCACTGCCAGTTCTTCTAGTTCTAGTTATAGCTCCGGAACATTTGGTTCCGGATAATCAGAAGATAATCCAGAGCACCGCTTAAGCTCATATTCATCGAACTCGATTAATTTGAAAGATGAGGATAATGCAAGAAGTTTGCTTATTGAAAATGCAAATAAACTTGGATTGTTGCATAATAATTTCAAAGAGAAATCGATCGAAAACTTTTTACCCAACGGTGGTGATCTACCAAAGAAAAGAGGAAGGAAGAGAAATTGTAATAAAGCTAATTGAAAAATTAGTGTTGCTAAGCGTTTAAGAAACAATGGGAAGAGCTATTCGTCTATCAAAGTTTCGAAACAATTAGATGGATCTAAAAAAAAAAATACAGGTAACTCGAGATGCAAAGAAACTATTACGCCCTTGCAGTGACAAATATAAGCTGAAATGTGAGGATAAGATCACAGAAGAAAATCGAAAATAGTTTTTTAAGAATAGTGGATGTTAGCAGATTTACAAATACAAAAAAACTATACAGTGTGACCGTATTTTTGATTCCGCATCTTGCGACATAAAATGTAAGTATATAGAGTGTCCAAAAAAAGCTTGGCAGCAAAAAATATTTTCTCTTTTAATGGAACACCCTGTATATTATTGCAAATTCGGATTATGTGAAGAATTCTAGACATATTTCATATATAATATCCTATGCCTATCTCCCCCTGTTTTTTAAATATTGACAGTTGAAAATCAACAATTTACCAAATTTGACAGCCTATAAAATGTAAACGGCTAAAGATCGAGCAAAATGGTTTGAACTTCGCATCTTATTTTTTCATAAGATGTCGTTTGACACTAACTTTAGATTTAACCAGAGATTAAATTTCACCGGGATTTCTTAACCTCTGGTTAAATATAAAGTTAGTGTCAAACTGTAGCTTATGAAAAACAAAGATGGGGAAGTGCAAACCAATTTGCTCTATCTTTAGCCGTTTAGATTTTAGAGGCTGTCAAACTTGGTAAATTGTCGATTTTCAAAATATTTCAAAAACGCTTGGCCATAGGTATAGGATAATATACATGAAATATGTCTTCGCACAATCCAAATATGTAATAATATAAAAGGTGTTCCATAAAAAAAATCTTGCTGCCATGCTTTTTTGGGACACTCTATATACTTATATTTTATAACGCAAATGTCTGAGCGTTTATTTTTTCTTCAAAAAAGCATAGGCGAATTTTTATCGAATTTATCCGTTACTTTACGAATACACTTTATAACAACATCAATGACCCCTATCGCAAATCCAACAATTGTCGCAAACGATCATTAAATAATGCCTTTTATTTTCAGTTACAGGACAGTAAATATCGTGTTTGTAAAAAAAAATTTCATGTCGACATTAGGAATCACAACAAGAGCTATAAGAGCAGTACTTGAAAAATGGAAACATAAACAAACCAGAGGTATCACTAAGAAGGGGAGCAAGATGAAATCACAAAAGTCACAAAACTAGGAATGATAATATTTGGAAAGGGATTAGAGATCACATCCAATCCAACTCGAATTGAGAGTCATTATTTTTATGCAAGGACTCAGAAATAGTATATAGAAGGAACGAGAACAACAGCTGACCTACACAGAGATTGTACTCAATTATCCAAATGACTAAAATAGGTTGAAACCAAGTGAAACTGACCGAAAGTTGAATGGACGACTAACCCAAATTAACCAAATTTATTAAAATTGATTATAACGTCTCGAAACCGGTTCAAATGATTAAAATAAGTTGAGACTAAGTGAGACTAACCGAAAGTTGAATCGACGACTAACCCAAAATAACCAAATCTATGAAAATTGATTATAACGTATGGGAACCGGTTCAAATGACTAAAATAAGTTGAAACTATGTGAAGCTATCCGAAAGTTGATTGGACGACTAACCCAAACTAACCAAATCTACTAAAATTGATTATAACGTATCGGAACCTGTTCAAATGAATAAAATAAGTTGAGACTAAGTAACATTAACCGAAAGTTGAATCGGCGCCTGACACAAAGTAACCAAATCTAATAAAATTGATTATAACGTATCGGAACCAGTTAAAATGATTAAAATATATTGAAACTAAGTGAAGTTAACCGAAAGTTATTTGGACGACTAACCAAAATTAAATAAATCTATTAAAATTGATTATAACGTATAGGAACCGCTTCAAATGATTCAAATAAGTTGAGAATAAGTGAAACTAATCGAAAGTTGAAGCGATGACTAACCCAAACTAACCAAATCTATTAAAGTTGATTAAAACTTTTCGGAACCGCTCTGAATGGCTAAAATAAATTTAAAATAAGTGAAACTAACCGAAAGTTGAATCGACGACTAACCCAAACTAACCAAATCTATTAAAGTTGATTATAATGTATCGAATCAAATGATTCAAATAAGTTGAGAATAAGTGAAACTAATCGAAAGTTGAAGCGATGACTAACCCAAACTAACCAAATCTATTAAAGTTGATTAAAACTTTTCGGCACCGCTCTGAACGACTAAAATAAATTTGAAATAAGTGAAACTAACCGAAAGTTGGATCGACGACTAACCCAAACTAACCAAATCTATTAAAGTTGATTATAATGTATCGGAACCGATTGAAATGACTAATTTAAGTTGAAACTAACGGAAAGTTGAATGAACGACTAACCCAAACTTACCAAATTTATTAAAATTGATTATAACGTCTCGGAACCGGTTCAAACGATTAAAATAATTTGAGACTAAGTGAAACTAACCGAAAGTTGAATCGACGACTAACCCAAACTAACCAAATCTATTAAAATTGATTATAACGTCTCGGAACCGGTTCCAACGATTAAAATAATTTGAGACTAAGTGAAACTAACCGAAAGTTGAATCGACGACTAACCCAAACTAACCAAATCTATTAAAATTGATTATAACGTATCGAAACCGGTTCAAATGACTGAAATAAGTTGAAACTATGTGAAGCTAACCGAAAGTTGACTGGATGACTTACCCAAACTAACCAAATCTATTAAAATGTATTATAATGTATCGGAATCGATTCAAATGACTAATATAACACTCTGCCTACACACGAACGACTGATTAAATTAAAGGGCCCCACATTCTGAAAACAATCTGCCGATTTTCGGCGACTGGTTGAAAATATTTGGAGGAGTGGGGCTAAAACACTTTTTTAGATATCTGTTAAATACGGAAATAATGACGAATTTATTTCACTGTCAGATTTGACAATTGCTTGAACCGTCCAATATACTGTAATCATAATCGTATCAAAGGCTATAATTAATATTCTTGCTGAATCCTATATTAATTGGGGATTAAGTTGACATATTTTAACATAAATATTGACAAATCGATTTCACATTTTAGTGACATAACCATATTCTGTCTTTCGCGCGACCTGGTATAAATAAAAAGGAAAAGTGTAGATTTTGTCGAAATTAAAATTCGTCGATAGAGCAATGACAACTGTATATACAATGTCATATAAATTTGTCGGTATTGTTTATAGCGAAGCTTAAAAAAGAAATGAAGAATTATACGCAACAAAAAGGCTTGATCTTTCAACGTTTTTCTCGAAATAAATTTGCTAAATTTACAGTTATTTAATTACAATATAAGCATAAAGTATAATAATAATATAATACGGCGATGCAGTCTACAAAATTAATCTAGTACATTTTAGCGTCAATAATCTATTTTCAAGTTAAATTATTTAATTTATTCTGACCTTACTTACCACAAATACATCAAAACTAACTTTAAACAATAACAAAAAATGTATATGTCATTTTTATACAGTTGTCATTGCTCTATGAACCTCCGATTTTTAAATTGCGACAAAATCTACACTTTTTCTTGTTGTTTATACCAGGTCGCGTAAAATACAGAATATGGTTATGCCACTAAAATGTGAAGACAATGTGTCAATATTTATGTTTATGCAAATTTAGTCGTCGATTCAACTTTTATTTAGTTTCACTTATTCTTAACTTATTTATTCATTTAAAGCGGTTCCGATACGTTATACTCAATTTTAAAAGATTTGGTTAGTTTGGGTTAGTTGTCGATTCAACTTTCGGTTAGTTTCACATAGTCCCAGCTTATTTTAATCATTTAAACCTGTTCCAATACGTTGTAATAAATTTTAATAGATTTGGTTAGTTTGGGATAGTCGTCCATTCAACTTTCGGTTCATTTCAGTTAGTCTCAACTTATTTTAATCATTTGAACCGGTTCCGATACGTTATAATCAATTTTATCAGATTTAGTTAGTTTGGATTAGTCGTCGATTCAACTTTTGGTTAGTTTCACTTAGTCTCAACTTAATTTAATCATGTGACTCGGTTCCGTTTCATTATAATCAATTTTAATAGATTTGGTTAGTTTGGGTTAGTCGGCCAATCAACTTTCGGTTAGTTTGACTTAGTTTCAACTTATTTTGGTCATTTGAACCGGTTTCAATACATTATAATCAATTTTAATAGATTTGGTTATTTTGGGTTAGTCGTCGATTCAAGTTTCGGTTAGTTTCATATATTCTCAACTTATTTTAGTCATTTAAAGCGGTTACGATACGTTATAATTAGTTTTAATAGATTTGGTTAGTTTGGGTTAGTCGTCGAATCAACTTTCGGTTAGTTTCACTTAGTCTCAACTTATTTCAATCATTTCAACCGGTTCTGATACGTTATAATCAATTTTAATAGATTTTGTTAGTTTGGGTTAGTCGCCGATTTAACTTTCGGTTAGTTTCACTTACTCTTAACTTATTTTATTCATTTAGACGGGTTCCGTTACATTATAATCAATTTCAATAGATTTGGTTAGTTTGGGTTAATCGGCCAATCAAGTTTCGGTTAGTTTCACTTAATTTAAACTTATTTTAGTCATTTGAACCGGTTGCGATGCATTATAATCAATTTTAATAGATTTTATTAGTTTGGGTTAGTCGTCGATTCAACTTTGGGTTAGTTTCACTTATTCTCAACTTATTTTAGTCATTTCAAGCTATTCCGATACGTTATAATAAATTTTAAAATATTTGGTTAAATTGGGTTAGTCGTCGATTCAACTTTCTGTTAGTTTCACTTAGTCTCAACCCATTTTAAACATTTGAACCGGTTCCGATACGTTTTAATCAATTTTAATCGATTTGGTTAGTTTGGGTTAGTCGTCCAAGCAACTTTCGGTTAGATTCAGGTAGTATCAACTTATTTTAGTCATTTGATCCGATTACGGTACGTTATAATCAATTTTAATAGATTTGGTTAGTTTTGGTTAATCGTCGAATCAAGTTTCGGTTAGTTTCACTTAGTTTTAACTTATTTTAGTCATTTAAAGCGGTTCCGATATGTAATAATCAATTTTAATAGATTTGGTTAGTCTGGGCTAGCCGTCGAAGCAACTTTCGCTTAGTTTCACTTAGTCTCAACTTATTGTGGTCATTTGAACCGGCGCCGGAGCCGGTGCCGATACGGTATAATCAATTTTGATAGATTTGGTTAGTTTGGGTTAGTCGTCCAATCAACGATACGAAAATTCCGTAACGTCGCTCCTATGAAAATAAAGAAGTATAGTAAAAATTATGTTATATTATTATATATTTTTAAATAAATTTTAGGCAATTTCACTATTATTGCTATCTTTGAAACGGTCAAAACTACAAAGTTGATTAAACTAGAAAAAAGTTGCCATTAGTAATGCCTTTTCAAGATCGATTTGCAGTGTTGTTAAATTCTTGTTAGATTCTGAGATAGCAACAGTGGTATCACCTATAAATGACACAGTGTATAGCAATTTTTTTTGTCAATTTTCTCCTATGAGTACATACAATTTACGGTACGAGTACATACAATATACTGAATACATCTCTGGTAAACGCTTGACTAGAGGAAGCCAGGCGAATCGATAAGACACTTACGCAGCGTATCGCTCATCTCCAGTTACCACGTGATATAAAAGAATGTGGCTGAATTACATCAAAAGATTTACCGCTGAGTGAACCTACTAGTTTGTTTATACTATGCTATAATGTATTTATGAACCAATTCAGCATAGATTTGTTTTTCCCTAACCGCATCTTCAGCAGGAAAAGAACTGGTAAGAGAAAAGTATAAAACCCATTTGCAAATCTCATTAATTTAAAGAACATAAAGGCAAAACGATAAGAAGGCCGAAAAATACATTATTATCACTGAATTTCAGGCTACTTTGCCATGCCATCGGGGCAAGACTTCACCATTCTATTATGTTTCTGAAATTTTGTAAGTTAACCTAGTAAGGTGGTGTCCTGTTATGTCTGGCATTAAGGAGAGACGGAAAGAGGGGCCAACGAAACAGGCTCTTGTTTGTGACTTTTTCTAAATGATGTTAATATCAAAGCTATCAATGATGAAAAACTCATAGACATAGTGTTCTATACCTACAATTACTGGGAACAAAATAAGAACAGATTTATCTTCGCTCTCTATTCATATGCAATAAATAAACTGAGACATGATGCCTACAACGGGCATTCAGTGATTGAAAGGCAAATATCACGATACAAAAAGGATACAGCTATGTATGTGCCAGATCAATATACTACTCTCATAAAATAATAAAAAATAATAGGACAACCTTATACGATTTTTGACTTTAGCTGCAGTGATTTGAATGATTTGTGTACCAAAATGGGTATAAAGGAAACATACAGAACCTTTACAGGGCGAAAATGTCCAAATATCATGTTTGAAGTTTGGAAAAACTTACCAAATGGTCTTTTCTTTAAAACATCTTATGCAGAAGATGATTTTCAGAGTATCAAGGTATCCAAGATAGCCAGAAATATTTTTGAAGAAGATTGGAACTAAAAAATTTTATAAAGAAAAGCTTGGAATATTTGACAAAGAAGAACGGAATCCTGTCGATAATGGAGACAAATATCATACATAGCTGTTATTATCACGATTTTTATAGACACCTGATTTAATTTGGTTGATTTAACTTTCATACGTTATTTTAATTAATTAAATTGCTTTTTATGTTCACTAAATTAAATAAACGGAGTCTGCTAGTTAAAACCTTTAATAATTTATTACCTCGAAAAATCAACAAAACTGATGTATTTTGTGTGAAAGATCATCCCATCTAGCAGTAACTTTCTTCTATCGTCTTTTTTTTTGTATGCACTATTGAAAAAAATATATTATATGTATCTTTTTACAATGAAGATCAAAGTTTTTAAAATGTTGAATTTGGAAAAATAAAAATGGCACAAATTTCAAAGTGGGTCAAAGGACAAAATTGAAATATTAGAAAGAAGTGGAATATATGAAATTGGATGCATGGATTGTAACCAAAAATATGTTGGGCAAGCTAGAATATCTATACAAACGAGATTCGAGGAACACATAGCTCATTTAAAGTATGGTAGAACAGAAAAATCAAGTGTTGCCGAGTATGATTCTGATATCAATCATAGAATAACAATTAAAAATTTAAAGTTAATTCATAATATAACTGAGAAGAGATTATTAGACGCATATGGAAGTCTGGAAATTATCTAATGAAAGAATAGTTTAAATAGAGATAGAGGGCCTATTCCGTATAGTCCATTGTATTGGTTGATCGAGCGTGATTAGTGGTAAGCCAGGATTGGTCCCTTTTCATTTAGTATAAAAACGAGTTTGGTAGAGTTTTTAATTTAAGCATCTAATATTACATCGTTTTCTTTTGTATGAGTGCTAAAGTGCACGGGTGAACTTCTGTCATTCGAAAAACGAATTTCAGCACTGCGTTTATTTCAGCAGCCTTCAAAAGAGAGTGTGACCAAGTGGTCACGATAGGCCTTGGCTGGTTAATGTTAGTTTGAGTTTTTGAATCATATTTGTCTGTATTTTAGTGTAATATTACAGAAAGTCATGAAATGGCAAATATTATAATTTCAGATAACTTTGAGTAGGTAGGTACTATTTTAATGATATTTTCGGTTTATAATTTTTTATTTATATAATAATATATACATCTATTTGGAATACCAAAAACGCACTATTTCAACTGTTCTTTTAATGGAAGATCAAATGTAGCGTCTAATATATTGAATTATATAATATCAGTCCGTTAAAACCACATTTTGACTAATCGTAAACAGGACATTCCATGTAGTTAGTTAAAGTTTTGGACTTAGCGTTATACGGAAAAAATCAAAAGTACCGCAAAACGGTGTGAATAGAGACTTGAGTTTGAATGGAGGGATATTTGGAATTCTAAAATTTAGAATCTTTCGAATTTGAATCATATAAACATGTTGAATGTGTGTTTTGTTCTTCTTTCTAAGGCATTAGAATGACTTGGTAAATATTGTCCGAAACATAAAGCGTTCTGTAGCTGCTGTGTCCAGAGGGATTGTTTCAGAACATTTTATTCATCTAAAAGCAACCACATCTTGAGATCTGCATCCTAAACATATTGTTAACAAATCGTAATATTTGTACCTTAGTGGAACCAGGCACAATCGCACAGCCTCTGGATGATTTGATGCTCACTGTTTCATGTGAATTAATAATACTTTAGTGCCATATTTCAAAACTGGATTTTCACATATGTTGAAACAGCATATTGGTAGAGTCGAAGCAAACAGAGAAAACATCACAAATGCCAGATTTAAGGCATGTGGTATTATGCTTCTTAACAAAGATGCAGTTTTAAAGAAGGATATGTCAAGTTCTCTTTCTAATAACTCTTATGATCATATGAAACCCAAGAACAAAAATTGCCGTAACGCCTGGGAAAAGTGTCAGGTTTGGATCATTCTGATGAAGACTTGGGTGGATTTCCAACTATTCTGATTCAATAAAAAAGAACTTAAGCAAAATAAGCACATCTTCAGATGATATGGTCATGAAACATCTTGATGGTTAAAATTAAACTGATCTAAACCTTATGAACAAAAACGAAAACGAATATGAACTGTGAGACACCTCGGATGAATTGCCACTTAATCTTTTTCTGAGAAAGGACGATTTATGAAATGAAAAAAAAATAATAAATGCTTTTGTAACTGCCGGAAAAAATCGATTGGATGGTAGCAAGTTTTTCTTTAGAAGGAGAGAACAGCCAGGCTAATTTTTTTCTAGAAAAAAATCATGCACTCTGTAAGTACCTTCGACTTCGATCGAGACTTCGACTTATTTTTTGCTTTTTATGTCAACCAAAATGAACAATGGTTAATGTCTCCTTAAATCTGATATACATGATGTCTATGATTTAACCGAACATTAAATACTGGGAAAATCTAACAATCTCTCTTAGAAAAGAGACATTTAGAGACGTTTAGTTAACCAATAGTTTTCTGTTTTCTATTTATTCTTCTTTTATAATAAAGTTTTAAGTATTTTTTTATTTTTGTGCGGTATGTAAATTGCAACAATCATTTGATTTTTGTGTTGGTTTCTTTGATGAGCCAATATTCAAGCAATTGAAGATGCAAGGGAAACACTTAAATACCTCTATCTCATTTTTCAATATATTTGTTTTTTTTTGCCAATGTCTCTACTCAATACCAAAAGACTTTTAATAAAAATTTGATTGAAACTGAAATCAAAATTAATGAGAACAAATTATTAGATACGACGAAATCTTGTGATTTTTTTTAATAAGCTAAATAAGATATCCGAAAGTTCGCATGAATCTTGAAAGATTATCTTTTAAACAAGCTTAAGTTAGATTTGAAAATTCTAATTTTTACAGACGTGAATGGTGACACGTAGCGCTCGGCTTCTAGCGATCCTACTTTACTGGCTGCAACATCGAAGCAATATTAAAAGGCACTCTAACAACAAGCGGCGCGGCCGCTCGGGCCTGCGGCACGCGCGAGGCCCTTCGGGCCTCGTTTGTATGACCTTCGGTCACACATTATTGCCACGCTCCTATCCGTACCGCGGCCTATAATTAGAAAGCCCTTATAATTAGAGTTACCAATCGCTAGTCTAATTTTACCGTGATAAATTTCTAATTGGTTGCCATGGTAACCGACTTGTCAACGTCAATCGTTAAATTTTTTTTATCTCTACCTAAATACCAAATAACAAATCTCTAAGTCGTACGATTGACGAATTATGACGATTTTTACTACTTTTTTTGGTTACCATAGCAACCAATTTTTTAGTATCAAATTAAGCTTCATAAACAATCCTAAATACCATACTATATCCTTTGTCAGTGATATACATATCATTAATTGGATGATATGGTAACCATGTTGTCAACAAAAAATGCTTACATATTTTCACCTCTACTTATAAATTGACATCGAAAAAAAGAAAAGTTGGTCCTTGTTTACACGGATAAAATGACAAAAAAATAGTAACTTGTCTTGTTTTCACACCCTGTATATTAACAGATCGTAACCAAAATCAATATACTTCGAGGGCTTGTAGACCTCTACCTCTATGCCAAATATCAAGTCGCTATCTTCAAAATTACGAACTGTAAATGTCAAAAAACGCCAACTTTTCCTATTTTCACACCCTGTATGTTAACCGATCGTAGCCAAAATCAATAGGCTTCGAGGGCTTGTGGACCTCTACCGCTATGCTAAATTTCTAGTCGCTATCTTCAAAATTGCGAACTGTAAATGCCAAAAAAAGGTAACTTTTCCTATTTTCACACCCTGTATATTAACAGATCGTATCCAAAATCAATAGGCTTCGAGGGTTTGTGGACCTCTACCTGTATGCCAAATTTCAAGTCGCTATCTTCAAAATTGCGACCCTGTAAATGTCAAAGACGGTAACTTGCCCTGTTTTCACACCCTCTAAAACAATTAGAGCAAAAAACAAGAGAACAAAAATGCGTGTCTTACCGAATACTTTCATTTGACATAAAAAAGAACATTAGCCTTGTTTACACGGACAAAAATGGCAAAAAACTGTAACTTGTCCTGTTTTCACACCCTGCATATTAACCGATCTTAACCAAAATCTACAGGTTTCAAGGGTTTTTGTACCTCTACCTCTATGCCAAATTTCAAGTCGCTATCTTCAAAATTGCGACCTGTAAATGGCAAAAAACGGTAACTTGCCCTGTTTTCACACCCTTTATAACAATTAGAGCAAAAGAGCAAAGGAACAAAAATACGTATCTTACCGAATATTTTCATTTGACATAAAAAAAAGAAAAGTTGGTCCTTATGTTCACACCCTGTATAACAATTAGAGCAAAAGAGCAACATAACAAAATACGTGTCTTACCGAATACTTTCACTTGACATAAAAAAAGAATATTATCCTTGTTTACACGAACAAAAATGGCAAAAAACGTAAACTTGTCCTGTTTTCGCGCCTTGTATATAAACCGATCGTAACCAAAATCAGTAGGTTCCTAGGGTTTGTGGACCTCTACCTCAATGCCAAATTTCAAGTCGCCATCTTCAAAATGGCGACCTGTAAACGCCAAAAAACGGTAACTTGTCCTGTTTCCACACCCTGTAAAACAATTAGGGCAAAAGAGCAAAGGAACAAAAGTACGTATCTTACCGAATACTTTCATTTGACATAAAAAAAAGAAAAGTTGGTTCTTGTTACACGGGCAAAAATGCCAAAAAACGGAAACTTTTCCTGTTTTCACACCCTGTATATTAACCGATCGTAACCAAAATCAATAGGTTCCGAGGGTGAGTGGACCTATACCTCCATGCCAAATTTCAAGTCGCTATCTTCAAAATTGCGACCTGTAATCGATAAGTAGTAATAGTTATTTATGCAAAAAGTATGGAAAGTGACCTTTGTATGAACGAGAATATTGTCGCATGAGCCGTAGGCGACAATCCCATAAATAAAAAAGGGTACTTTACACATGAGTAGCATCACAGATCTATGTAGCTACGCAACAGATGCCTACTCCGGTATTAAAAGTGTCGCTCGCCAATAATGCAATAAACTTAAATACTTTCCTATTTAGACGTGTTCTGCCCCGCCGTGTTGTCAAGTAGCGAACTGTAGTTTACCTTTCATATCACATTATGGTATTACTCCTTTTATTGGCAATCGTATGTTATATTATGTCAAATTAAAGCTCATTATCAGTTTCAGTGAATGGTATTTGCTTGAACATGGGCTAAAACTCACCTTAAATATCGGTGTAAAAGGTCATTACAAATTTTGTTAATTTATACTTAATATCTCTTATTTGTATTAAGTAATAATATTATCACACAGGATTTTGCTTCGAAGATCAAAGGAATTTTTGAAATGTTTATCGACATGTCAATGTACCATTTAATTTTGTTTGAAACTCTACTATCAATATTACAAATTTGTTCATTGAAATTGCCATTTCATTTGTTTTACTACTAATAAACTATCATAATTAATAAAAAATTTTAAAATCGTATTTTTCTAAAGAAATATGTTTGTGTTAATTTGATACATAAATATTAATAACAAAACTCGATGATTTGAGCGGGTCAAAAAGTCAGCAGGAATATTGTTCGACGTGATAACTTGGCAGCACCGAACCATTCCTAGACGACTGGTTCACCCGCTCGCGAAAGCCGGTGAACATTTTTGGCCCCGCGCAAAAAGCATTGGAAGAGGTATCTGTTGCGTAGCTAAATAGATCCGTGGTAGCATACAAACCTTTTTCTACTACCAAAAAGTATTCGAAAAAACAAATATATTATTAAATTACTTTACGCACTAGTGCGTAAAATAACTTATTTTACGCACTGAACATTAAAAAGGCCTATTTTATGAATCTTAGAGAGTGTGTAAAGTGAGTATTTTCCGCACGGTGGTAGAAAAAAGAATTTAGACTTGTTCTGGTGTTATTTGATGCCACCCTACTACATGAAGATTAATTAACTTGAACATATTTTTGGAAAAAAACGCACTAAAATTTAAATTAATTAGTTAAATAAATATGGGCAATATTTTTAAAAATTTATAATAATAGAAAGTTTATTCACATCGCCAAACGTAAACTTCTTGAGAACGAATATAAAATTCGTACGTTTTGTTTATGAATAACTTTTTATTATTTTTGTGTACTTATATTTCTGCCATAGGGGCACAGATTTCGTACACTTCAGTATTTTTTATAACACAATGTAATACAAGTATTTACATTTCTGCAGCCAAGACTTGGATTAAAGTGTATATATTTGGCATACAATAAAATATCTATTTTCGTAAAAATATTGCTATAGAATTCTGTAGATCAGAGGAAAGTTATTCCATGTTTCGGTACTTGGCTTGTCATATGGATCATAGCAATACTAATTATTCGGCTTATTTCTTTATGGGTACAAAATTTGATTTGTTATTACTTTTTTAATCAATATCATATAGATTCCAATTACATATCATCTAGCCTCCGTTCTGAAAATCTCAGAGCCCTCACAAAGATTATTTAATATTTATTTATGCAACAAGTGTGTAAAGTGACCCTTTTCTATGGATAAGAATATTGTCGGGGCAATACCATGAATAAAAAAGTTGTTGTTACATTTTATATCCGGCTAAAAAAAATATTGGCAAAACTTTTTTAATTTTTGCGTCCCTGCCGCTCTTTAAAAAATTGGCTTACTTCCTGTCAACGCTTAACAGCGTCCCTGGGCAAAAATTCAAATATACAACTCTTCGCTTGAAAAACGGGTGACCTATTTAAAACCCACAATAAAACAGTATTTGGTATCATCATTTAATCAACCGATAACTCCTGAAGAGGATGTGGCTACATATCGAGTTGCACCCCTTCTCTCCGTTAAATGCAATCAATTATTATTGGATCCTATTATTTTTTAACTTTAAAGTACCTAATCCCTCCTACTTTCGAACAGAGGTAATTTTTGTCTAACCTCTCTTATATAACCGTACCTGGCCGAGTGGTCACAAACTTGGCTCGATGCTTCACTTACAACCTTTATACATCGCTGAATGGCTTGAGTGTGACATGGTAATTTGCTTATACTAATAAAAGATTTGTTCCTGCTAGCTGCCAACAAATCTTCATTTTTATTGTTCATTGATTGTGGCGGTTCTGCGATCGAGCATTCGCTCCAATTAACTAAATGGGCATAATCTTCGGCATTCCAATTTATAAGAAGGATTTTAAATATTCGCACTTATTCCCGGTGGTTGATTTCTGGCCTTTAATATACGTCGAATGCCCAAGGTCTCTAATGTGACTTCTTTTATCGACCATCATATATATAACCAGTATATTATACGGGTGCACAAAATATGCGTTTGAATTAATCACTTTATCAATAATTTCCTTTATTTCTTCAGAAAGCTATGTGCTATTTCTGCACGTTGCAGTTGATGGACACATCTCAGACACATTCACAATTAACGCGGGCGTGTCTTAGGGTGCAATACTTCCACCAACTCTGTTCCTCATCTATGTTAATGACCTGCTGACCGAAACGAATTATCCTGTTTATAGTTTTGCGGATGACAGTACCCTTGTCTCCCAATTTAGATCGGGAAAAACTTTACCAGCGAATGAGACTTATTACCGTAGTCAGGAGCAGATTACAGCAATTAATCAAGACCTGGAAAAAGTCCCAACTTGGGGCGACAGAAACTTGGTACATTTCAATGCAGCAAAGACCCAATCAGCCATGTACGGTGGGCTCTGACATCATTATGGCAGGACCGACCATTTCTTCATCCTCGTCAATCGTACTACTGGGTGTCTCGGTCAACAGCAATATGTCCTGGAATGGTCACGTTGCTAACATCGCAAAATCAGCTTCCCAGAAGCTTGGTGAGCAATTTCGCAACAAAAGACTGTATACACCGCAGCAGTTGCTCTTTCTCTACAAAGCGCAGTGCTTAGAATATTGCTCGCGCATCTGGGGTGCCACACCAAAGCACACCCTAGAGCTGCTGGATTACATTCAAAAGAGAACTGTGCGTCTCGTCGGTGACCCGGGATCTGGATAGTCTGGAACACCGCAGACATGTGCCCGAGATGTCCCTGTTTTAGAGATACTTACACGGCAGATGTTCCCAGGATTTGGCCCGACTTATCCCGCCCCTGGCAACGCCTGTCAGACAGTCACGACAGACGGCAAGAGTACGCTAGTTCATCGTACAACTGGAAACACCTAGAACATGACTTTACAAGAACTTCTTTGCCTGGCGCACTGCATCACTGTGTAATTCATTTCCAAGGCATCTGTTTCCCGATAAGTGCAACCTACAACTATTCAAGAACCGTGTCAATAAACATCTTCGCACACAAACCGCTCATCGAGCGCCATAGGATCTCCCTTTAGTGTGTGCCACTGCCAAAAAAAACTTATTAATGGTTTCTCATAAATGCATGGGGCCACATTCAATCGAAGGTCGCGTACATTTTAATGATAAAGTGCACCAACACAAGAAAGTTCTGGAAAGAAATGCGAGTAGCTATATACAAGCACAATATTTGGTTGCCTGTGGTCAACCATCCCGCATGTTTAATTTTTGCATGATCTCTGAGATAAAGCTTTGGAACAGAAACTTCAATAAAGCAGTGGGTATGATATAGGTATCACTGATTTATATTGAACTCCTTATCGTCAACTTCAGATAATACGATATGAATTGACTGACGCTTTTGTATAATTATTATAATGATAACAGCAAAAGACCAATTGGCCCCGAAAACAAGTTTGGTTTTTCCTTGGTCCATCTAATTGCTGGAGCAAGTGGTGTAGGAGTGGTTCGTTAGCATGAAATAAACAAGTTACCTATTAAGTTATTTTCCAACTTGGATTTCACATGTTTTGATTATACTGTAATTTCAGCCAGTGTTGACGTTAGTGTCATCACAACCTATGGTCTTGAGGTTTTCCTTCATATCCTCATCTAGACAAGATATTTTTGCCATGTTTCCAGCATTAACTGTTGGAGTTATTGCTAAGTAACCCAAATATTTGCTTCCTGACTCTTGTGTTCAGGCTACCTCTTGTTTAATAATATGACTGCCATCAATTAGCTTCATGGTTTGATCTTTCCTGCTATCAAGGTATATATTTTCATTATCTTTTCTTTCCTTGGTAGTATTTTCTTGTACGTGTTTTCTTCCTTTATGTAATTTTCGACCGTTCTTATTTTTGTCCATTATCTCAATATGGATAGTCAGGAAGCACTTTTGGTGAAGTCGCTAGTGTGAGATTAGTTTTGTAACAAATCAGAGGTCAGGATTGAACTCCCTTTACCAAGCAGCAAATTTAGAGGTTCCTCGATCTTTCGCATCGAATACTAAATATAAATTGTGACCTTCAGCCCAGCTGGTTGCGATATTTTTTATGATTCACTAATATCATTGCTATTAGGCGTTTTCAGTCAACCGGTTTCCCACCTTTCCATTCATGCGGCTACTTGCTTGTGATCGAGTACCAGAATATTTTTTGCTTGTTAGTGTAGAGTAAATTCTGCTTGTTTAATATTTTAAAAGAAAATTTGACCACACGGTCCCGTTTCGTCAGCAGACGCCGTCTAAGATAATACCTACTTACATATCTTTTTACCGCTTAAGTGGCAGGGCGATAAAGGGAGACAGGGTGCTTTGAAAGTAATGGGAGTGTCCATTAATCAGTTTATTTTCTAATTAGCTTTTATTTAATCATAATAGGTATACAAATAGAAAAATTATTAAATATTTTAATGGAGCTGCAAATTGGTAGGTACTACAAATAACAAAAATAAATAATACATGTTTCTAACAGAATTTGTAATAATAATATATCAACTCTAGGAAGAGAATAAGATATGTAAAAAACGTAGCAAATGTAAAGAAGAAAAAGAAAGAAAATAAATATGCTAGTAATATAAACTGTTATGTACCTTCCAACAATAAATAATAATATTTTTGAAAATAGGTACTACAACTAAACATAAATATAAAATTAAAAGAGGACAAACGCTAGAAATATAAATTATTATTGTACCTAACACGAAAAAGTAGACATATAAAAAAATGAGGTAACAAATATATGTTAATCATCTAGGTTGGCTTCGTCATCACTAGAATCTTCAAACATTTCTTCTCCCTCGTCTTCGTATTCGTCTTCTGATTGTATATCGGCAGGTTCTCTCGTAGGTTCTACAATAAAATCTTCCAATGTTAGAGAAATTTGCTACCCTACATACCATTGCAGCTCTAAAGTACTGTCGATGAAACTCCACCCATTCTTTTCAGGTTTGTAAAATGGGGGTTCACATTTTGTTGAATTTTTCCACACAGCATATTCCAGATTTACTCTCTTAATCTTACATCTAAGAGTATCTTGATATGGAGGTAATAAACTGCGTCAATATTTTTGATTTTGTCTAATGGGCTACATCTGCCATATTTTGGTTTATAATTATCTACAAAAAATTCAAAGCGTGCCTCATTTATATCCACAGCATTTGGTTTACGATGCGTTTTACAGACAAACTTTTCTATCTTTGCTCATCTGATAAAATTTCGGTAGAGCCAATTGCGCCGAATTGTTGTTGTTAATTGGAAAATAAAGTGATTAGTAGATACTCCATTATTCTCAAAGCACAAGCTTTATGTTGCACGGGCCGCACCGCGTCTTGTCTCCCTTTATCGCCCTACCACTTAAGCGCTAAAAAAGATGTAAGTATTATCTTCTGCTGACAAGACGGGACCGTCTGCTGGCGAAACGGGACCTCTGCTGACGAAACGGGACCGTCTGCTTACGAAACGGGACCGTCTGCTTAAATTTTCTTTTTAAATATTAAATAAGCATAATTTACACTACACTTAGAAGCAAAAATTATTCTGGTACTCGATCACGAGGTCGTGACTGATGTTCAGAATTTTCGATGGCGTCTGCTAAAAGGTGCTACCACCTACGTCGTTTGTGGTAGTGGCAGTTAAAATTAGTTATGTTTCCGCAAATTTTAACGTTAGTCTCAGCCCGGTACTAATAACGAGGTTACATACTTTTTTTATTATTTTTGCTGATTAAGGTGGCCAGTTACAAACGACAGACGGGTAGTTTTGATGTTGCCATATAAAAGCCATTTATTATCACGAGGTTTTTTTCTACGGCAGCTCTTAGTGTCGTAGTTTACATCACGCCTTTAAATGGAGCGGGCCACGTAACTGCCACGTGACTACAGTATGATGCACGGGCGTACTTATTTGGCCACACTCTTACTAGTTTAAATTCAAATTCAAATTCAAAAACGTGTATTACCAACAAAATAAATAATTCCAAACTAGTATACTTAGGAATCTACACATATATGAAAAATATTTGTGGTAAAGGGAATTACCCCGCGATTATAAAAACCGATAGCGTAGATACGCAAGCATCTACGTGGAATACTCCTAAATAGATAAATAAAAACTAAATAATAAAATAATAAAAAAACAATGAAAAATAAATAGAATATGTGAAAGAAAATACAACATGGCGACTCGATCATAGGGCAGGCTGCAAAGAGGGGGGAGCGCAAAAAATATATTATCACTTTCAGTATAGAATATTAAATAATGTTATACTTTTTCAGACCAGTATCTCCAAACACAAAGCAATTTCAAAAAGGAAACCAAAACAGAAACCACAAAAACTGTTCAGTTAGATGAAAATATTTAATAAATTTTGAAATCGTATAATAAGTTAATATTTTAGCATGATTTGGCAAGTTATTCCACATTTGTACGGCAACGACACTAAATGATTTATGCATTGGGTTGGTACGGTGCTGAGACATTAAAAAGTTAGTTCGAATACTTCTTGTATTATGGTGATGGTTGGATCTTGAAAATAAATCCTTTAGGTATGGCGGTTGTCCAGAGCTTATAATTCTAAAAATAAAACTGTACAGGGTGGCTCGTTTTCGTGTCTATGTATGGGGAACTCGAAAACCGTAAGAGATACAGTGTTGGTCAAATTAAGGCAAAATTGCGCATTTAGGTGCCTAACAATATGCCGTTTAGAAAGTTTCAAAATTCCGAGTATTTCCGGAGATATCCGGAAAAAACCGAAATTTTGAAAAATCGTTTGATTTTTTTCCTGGGCTTATTTAAAAACGTATCTCAAATTGAATTGCACCTTTGCATTGCCACTTTCTCCGCTCTATCCACCAATATCCAGTTTGAAATCCGACGTTTCGTCATCAAGGGATCATCATCAACTTTCTTTTTTTTAAATACGAACTTTAATTTTTTTATCGTTCTTCAGATGGTATTGGCGTTATTAATATGAGTATAGGTTTTTATTTTCTTTTTATTATTATTTTTTTAATTTTAATTTTTTTTTTTAAATTAAATATTTTGCTTTGGCGTAATTTTAAATAATTTAAGTTAGGTACTTTTGAAATTTTTTTATTCTATAAAAATACTTTATTTTGTTTTTTGTATTAAGTGGAAAATTGTAGCCCGTATTAAAAGTAAAAAATAGTTAAATTATTTTTTTACGGGAATATGACCATGAACTATTACTCAAACAAGTAGCTTAGTGCAAGGATAAAATATTTTCAACTTTTAATCAATTAAAAAATGTATTTAATAGAGAACATGAACAATTTATAATCATACTACGTGATACTATAGGTACTTTGATGGAAAAAGACACCTTTTGGAATTTTGCCTATAAATTATTATTTTTTTTATTATTTATATGCAAAATTCCAATAGTTGTGTTTTTCCATCAAAGTACCTATAGTATCACGCAGTATGAATATAAATTGTTTATGTTCTCTATTAAAAAAAATTAATCGGTTAAAAGTTGAAAATATTTCATCTTTGCACTAAGCAACTGGTTTGAGTAATAATTCATTGCCATATTCTCGTAAAAAATAATTTTACTATTTTTTATTTTTAATACGGGCTCCAATTTTCCACTAAAACAAAAACCAAAATAAAATATTTTTAAAGAATATAAAAATTTCAAAAGTACCTACCTGAAATTATTTAAAATTACGCCAAACCAAAATGTATTAAAAAAAATAATAAAAAAAATAAAAAAATTAAATTAAAATAAATAAAAACACATACTCATATTAATAACGCCAATACCATCTGAAAAACGATAAAAAAATTAAAGTTTGTATTTAAAGAAAGAAAGTTGATAATGATCCCTTGAAGAGGAAACGTCGGATTTCATACTGGATAACATCATTGGATAGAGCGGAAAAAGTGGCAATGCAAAAGTGCAATTCAATTTAAAATCCGTTTTTAAATAAGCACAGGAAAAAATAAAACGATTTGTTCAAAATTTCGGTTTTTTCGGATATCTCCGGAAATACTCGGAATTTTAAAACTTTCTAAACGGCATATTGTTAGGCACCTAAATGCGCAATTTTGCCTTACTTTGACCGACACTGCATCTCTTACGGTTTTCGAGTTCCCCATACATAGACACGAATTCGTTTAATTTTTTCCTGGGCTTATTTCAAAACGGATTTCAAATCGAATTGCACTTTTGCATTGCCACTTTTTCCGCTCTATCCAATGATGATATCCAGTTTGAAATCCGACGTTTCGTCTTCAAGGGATCACCATCAACTTTATTTTTTTAAATACGAACTTTAATTTTTGTTATCGTTTTTCAGATGGTACTGGCGTTATTAATATGAGTATGTGTTTTTATTATTTTTTAATTTTTTTATTATTTGTATTTTATATATTTTGCTTTGGCGCGATTTTAAATAATTTAAGGTAGGTACTTTTGAAATGTTCATATTCTATAAAAATATTTTATTTGTTTTTTGCATTAACTGGAAAATTGGAGACCGTATTAAAAATTAAAAATAGTAAAATTAATTTTTACGAGAATATGGCCATGAACCATTACTCAAACAAGTTGCTTAGTGCATTTTATTTATAAGCAAAACTCCAATAGGTGTTTTTCCATCAAAGTTCCTATAGTGGCACGTAGTATGATTATACATTTTTGATGTTCTCTATTAAATAAATTTTTTAATTGGTTAAAAGTTGGGAATATTTTATCTTTGCAGTAAGCAACTTGTTTGAGTAATAAATAGTTCATTGCCATATTTTCGTAAACAGTAATTTTACTAATTTTTATTTTTAATACGCTCCAATTTTCCACTTAACATAAAAAACAAAATAAAATATTTTTATAGAATATAAAAAAATGAAAAGTACCTACCAAAATTATTTAAAATTACGCCAAAGTAAAAAATTAAAAAAATTAAAAAAATAAAAACACATGGTCATATTAATAATGTCAAAACCATTTGAAAAACGATAAAAAAATTAAAGTTCGTATTTAAAAAAAGAAAGTTGAAGATGATCCCTTGAAGACAAAACGTCGGATTTAAAACTGGATACTACCATTAGATAGAGCGGAAAAAGTGGCAATGCAAAAGTGCAATTCAATTTAAAATCCGTTTTTAAATAAGCCCAGGAAAAAAATAAAACGAATCTTCAAAATTTCGTTTTTTTTCCGGATTTCTCCGGAAATACTCGCAATTTTAAAACTTTCTAAACGGCATATTGCTAGGCACCTAAATGCGCAATTTTGTCTTAATTTGACCGACACTGTATCTCTTACGGTTTTCGAGTTCCCCATACATAGACACGAATTCGAGCCACCCTGTACATATGACATTTTCTTCGATTCTTCATGTTTAATATCTGATAATCATTTAAAAAAGGGGTTATATGGGATCTAAAAGATATATTATAAGCAAACCTCATACAACTATTTTGCAATTTCTGAATTTTGTTTGAAATATCTAAAGTTAAACAATCTGAATAAACTATATTCCCATAATCAAGAAGTGAAAGAACCAAACTATTACATAAGAAGTATTTTGTTTTATTAGGTAGTACATTTTTAAGCCTATATAAATTCTTTAGTCTCATATAAGCAATTTTTATTTTATTAATTATGTGTAATTATTTATCAGTTGCGAATCGAATGTGATACCTAAAATTTTTGTTTCATTAACACAAGGTACATTAACATTGTCTATTTGTACAGAAAAATTGGTTTTTAAATTAGGATTTAAACTATTTTTTCCAAAAAAAATTAAGCTACTTTTGGCTGGATTAATTTGCAAATTATGATTTTTAGAAAATAGTGCGAATCTCTCAATGTCGGAATTAAAACGAATATTAGCATCATGCATATTTTCAATGGAAAATGGCATATATATTTGCGAGTCATCTGCATATTGCTGTATCTTGGAATGTTGTATTGATCGATTCATATCACAAACATAAATTGAGAATAGCAATGGTTCCATAATGGAACTTTGTGGGACACCTGATTTTATTTCTAGAAATTCAGATTGCTGAAGATTATCTAGTGATACGGTATGCGATCTGTCGTAAAGGTAAGTGCCAAAAAACTGCAAAGCCTCGGATGAAAACCCAAAATACTTTAATTTGGTCAACAACATACCATGGTCAATAGTGTCAAAGGCCTTACTAAGATCTAATATAGCCATAAACGTTCTACTTTTTAATTCTTCATTGTGTCTTATATTATTAACCATATTAACTAGACTTGTTATTGTACTATAATTCTTTCTAAAACCTGATTGAGATGAAGGAATTATTTTATTACCCTCTACGAATTGATTCACTTGCTGAAAAATATGTTTTTCGAATACCTTTGACACTACTGACAAGATGCTTATTGGCCTGAGATCTTTAAATTACTTTGGATCCTTAATCTTACAAATAGATTTTATAATAGCCCTTTTCCATAAGGTGGGAAAATTATTATTTAATATACATGAATTTAAAATATTTATGAGTGGTTTTATACAAAAAGGAAAACACATCTTAAGATCCCTTATTGCTAAGCCATCCGCACCCACGGCATTAGAACTGATGCTATTAATTATTTTAATAAGTTGCTCCTCATTAATCAAGCCTAAATTAAAATTTTGTTCACTAATATCTGAACATCTATTTTGAAGGTAAAACTGCCTCTCAGGGTCGGAAATATTTATTGGACTATTATTACATTCATAAAAATAAGAGTTTATCAAATCAACATTCTTGAGATTTTCAGTTATGTCAACAAATTTATTTTTACATAACTGAAGCTTATTAATATTTTTCCAAAACAACTGGCCATTATTATTATTGTCTATAGAAATTGAATTAAAAAACGTTATTTTTTCCCTAGTAATAGCATGTTTAGTGAAATTTTTGAGTTGTTTATAGTCATCTAAATTAGGCGTAGTTTTATTTTTAAGATATTTACGATATGCTTTATCCCTTAATTTCATTAAACATTTTATGTTATATGTGATCCAAAGTGTAAACGGTTTATTTTTTACTTTTCTACTTTTTAGTGGAGCATGCTTATTAATTATATACAATATGTGATTATTAAATAGGTTAACCTTCGTGTTAGTGTCATTTGAATAGTAAATTCGGTCCCAATTAATGTTTATTGCGTTGAAATAAATTATTGTTTATATTGGAATAGTCTATGTATTTTATATGAACATACGAATCACTTGTTCTAGGACAATCTAATCTAAGAACTAAATTACGGTCCGTTATAGAATTAGGCATTAAAAGGGAATCAACACTTGTAAAATTCACATGGGAGCTAGTAATTACAACATCTATAAGTGTAGAATTATTATTTAATATATTAAATCTTGTAAGCTCGTTAATTATTTGACTAGGATTAAAGGTTTCAAGAAGGTTTAGAAAATTTTCTCTCGGTCGTGTTGCGCTTAAGATATCAATATTAATGTCGCCCATGAAAATTACGTTTTCATAGAGGGGTATCGTGAGAGCAAAAAGATCCTCTAAAAACTCTATAAAACTATTAATATCAGAAGAAGGAGGCCGGTACAATACAACTAGTAAAAATGTTTTTTTATTTATGCAAACTTTAATACCAAAAAAAACCGCCACCCCTCCCAACTCGATCCTTTCTCATTTGTAATCATTAATATCGTATCCACAAGAATCTGGCGTTAACCAGGTTTCCGTGAGTCCAATAATGTCAAACCCTTTGTCTGTTATATAATTTACCAACTCCTCAAAACCAGTTTTTATTGATCTTACATTAATATTGCCACATAGAAAATTATTGTTATATTGCAATGATCGGTGTGAATTTAGAGGACACTGGCCTGTACATGGAGAAAATTCACCTATTGGAAAATTGGTAAATAAAATGCACACCCACCAATACACAGCCAACCAAAAAGCCGCCAAGCCATGATGTAGTTAATTAGTTAATATAGGTATATCAGAGACGTGGCTAGACATACCAAAGATTAACATTATCTTTTTTTTCGGTCACAAAAAGAAACAATTTAATTTTTTTTTTGTACATACATTTCAAAAGTGCTAAATTTCGATTTTCCTATTAAAGTGACAGGGGCTCGGCTAATATTAAAATATTGTCACAGTTTAATTTTTTACACTTGCAAGAAAGCTAATATGTCTCAGTTTTTTGCTATACCAGGGATTTATGGGATTTAAAAAAAAACGATATTTCTCCTTACAACATTTTTAAAAAATGGCTTGGTTTTCTACCCATGCTGCAACTTTTTTTACTATGCTAACTAGAATTTCCAAAAATAATTTTTGCGATTCATCCTACTACAAGGATATAGCAGTCGCAATTAAATCAATAATTTGAAATGCCAAAATGTTTATGGACACATATTATAATTGGTATAGCAGAAGAATCAACCAAAAATGATAAAAAAAGTTCAGTATTCTCATTTGCCATATCAAACAATAGTTAAATGAACTATATATTATCAGATATAAACTCACTTGCGTCATGCTTTATATTTTAACATAATAACCTGCTTCCATTCAGTCTATATAATTATTAAATATTTTGTATTAGTACATGTACAAGTACAAGTAGTCAATAGAAAATCTTGAATTTGAGATCACAAAGCAACAAACATTTCCAAAATTGAATAATTCCCTCTGTCATCACTACATAAGTAGATTACTAATTGTTTATTGTTATCTTTATTAATTGTACGATATCTGATATAAGTACAGAATAATCGTCCAAGGTTCTTTCCGCGTGAACATCCATACACCTATCGAAATTTGATTTTCTAATCTTCGAACATTGTAAAGTTATTACTATTTTTCTACTCGATAAATGTGTAACATAAATATTTTGTAACACTTTCGTCTCCTTCTGGGTTTCGCTTATATTTGTAATAATAACTCATCAGTAAGACTCTTCCTTTTTTGCTCTAATTACCCTTTGCATCACCGATTACTGTAAAACCCAGTTATAATCAAATCAAATCAAATAATTTATTAATGTTAACACAAACAAAGATGTTTACACACGTCACAAGATTGGATTGGAATAATTTTTTTTTAACAATAAAATCCCAATCTTTTTTTCAGTAAGAATCAATATGAAATATGAAATCACAAGTGACTTACAATTAAAATAAAATACTTACACCTAAAACAAGTCAAAATTTACATGTCACAACTTAGTTACAGGTTAAAATCCTTAAAATTAAAATTATTGGAGTAATAATCCTCAATATACAGTAAAAACTTTTTTTTATAAGATACCCCTTCACTGCCCTACTGAACGTGCCAACAGGCAATTCTCTGACCCCCCGTGGAAACAAGTTAAATGCCCCAGGACCGTAATAGTTGGTTCCAGTCTTCGTTTTACCAGTCTCTGAAAATCAGGTACTATATTAATGTTGTTGCGAGTACCATGTCGATGGACGTTGGCATGCCTGATATAGGAGCCTTCGTTAGATTTGACGTGGACCAGACATTGAAAAATATAGAGACTGGCCAAAGTTAAAATATTTAGCCTAGAAAATGCGCCATCCACTATACGAACTGCTCTTCTCTGAAATGAGAAAATCCTGGAAGCCGGAGAGGCATGTCCCCAAATAAACAGGGAGTAAGATATTAAGGCCTCTATTATTGCATGGAAGGCAATAACCAACCAAGACTGGTTTCGAGAGATGACCCGATAAACTCCGCAATAAAAAGATGTTACTTGCCAAATTTTTTGCTAGGAACTCGGTATGATAGCACCATGTCAACTTGGGACCCAGATACACACCCAGAAAACGAACGCTCTCACTGTTATCTACTGAACTCAGATTTCTAAGTGAAAAATACATTTCCCTAGTTTTTGCGTCATTTAGGCATAATTGATTAGCTGAAAACCAGTCATTTAGGCTTGCCCTTGTCTGCCCAAGCAATCCTCGCGCAACTGACAGGTCACGATGGACATTCAGAGCTGTGTTATCGTCTGCAAATAAAATAATTTCACCATTATCACTCAAACTTTTATGTCGTTAATATAAATAAGAAATAGGACCGGTCCCAGCTCAGACCCCTGCGGTACCCCAAATCTCACAGGTAGTGTATTAGACTTATTTCCGTTCAAAGAAACAAATTGTTCTCTGTCAGTGAGATACGATTCGCATTTTACGTAGCTCCTCATTAAACCAAATTATCACCGGGTCGCTGTTGACAAAAGGCCTATTCCTGAGAGGAAAGGCAACTTCAACCACCTCCACAACACGACTCAAAAACACTTCAAACTTAGCATCAACAGTCAGCTCAGTGTTCTCCAAGAAAGACCAATCTAAATCTTTCACCAATGTATTAAGCAAAAAAAGACCCTTCTGAGTAATTGGCCAATTTCATTTACCTTGTCAGACTCTTTCGCAAGCACAGGCTGCTTAACCACTGAAAACACCATAGCCACTCTACAGTGATTGGACAGAGAAGCGTCGATCACTTGGGTTTCAAAATTTGATGTTATATTTGTGATTATGTGCAGGCTTTTTGCCTAGTATTATCTTAAATCGTGGGATAATGAAAAGAGCAGGCTAGCACGTCCAAGAGAGCAGCAAGCCTTCTATCTGACACATTAATAAAATTAACATTGAAGTCTCCGTTCGAGATAACATCGACATTTAGCATAGAGATTTTAGCTACAATTCTATCAATTACTTCCATAAAAACACTGAAATCCCCTTTTGGTTATCTATAGACTGTCACTATAAGTAAGTTAAATTTGGATACCTCCACTGCACAAACTTCACAATGTAATTCTACAGATAGGTCAGTAATGTCTGACTTTGGTGTACATAAGTCTAAAAACTCTGTTCTGGCGAATATTGCCACTGTGCCATGTATAAAATCCGACCTACAAAAACTGTCTATCAGATGGTAGTTGTCCAGATGTACAAACTTCAACTCATCCTCCAGCATCCAAGATTCATAAAAACACTGCCAACAAAACTCGAATTGTTTGGCGTCATTTTCATTTACCTTGTTTCGCAAGCACTGAATGTTTAGGTGCAGTACGGACAGGACAAGGGTCTGCCCCCCCCTCTATATACAGTGTGCGACTCATTTTTTATTACAGATGTTGATGAGGAGGGTCCACTTGAGTCTCTGATTGTAGCGGTACCATCTTTTTGACAAAAAATCGTGAGACCAAAGCTCCACTAGGCCACACTTCACCTTTCCATACATTTCGAAAGTGATCTTGTAGTATTGTCACTTTCATAGATTTATGCAAGTCCGGATGTTTAGATAGATGCAACAGCCTTGTTAAGTCCTCAGGTCTCGTTCTAGGATCAAGCCCGGTAACATGAAGAGATGTAAGCTTCGGTACTGTCTGTATTTCCTTGTTTTTATGATTACCCCCGACAACAAATCTACGGGAACGCCTATTTCGAGCCTGCTCCCAAACATCATTTTTTGGTGTATAATTATCACACAACTGTTGTATTTCGTGCAATTTGACAATTGTTTGGGCCCCCTCGACAGCCTTGTGTTTGTTTTTGTTTATAGTTTTAGAGTATCCACTGTAATTGTTGGTTATGTCAGATGAAACCCGGGTTGCATAGGTTTCAGGTCGAAGAGTGATTTGTGTTGCCTGCGACGCAGGGAAAACATCGTCGACTAATTTGTCCATGTTTACGTTTTTTTGTTGGATTGAAGATCTATTATTTTCGAGCCTTCTAAAAAACTAACCTTTTCTCTCAAGAGAGTGCAGTTTTAATTCAAAGCTTCGTTTCTGGATTCTATTTCCTTGAGTAATCTCTTCAAAAGCCGATTTTCTAGCTCAAATATATTGCTAGACGTACCATCGTCATTTTCTTGATTCTTGTCATCATCAGGTAATTCAGTCTCGTGGCGGCACGCAGGATTCTTTGCTTCTGCTGCTGGCACCATACATGAGGGATGAAAAGTATCTTTGCATTTTGAACACTTTACACTATTTATAGCGACTTTTTTACAAGCTTTACACAAGTTTTTTACTTCGGTACGCGTACGCGATGATCTCGTGTCGGCCATCTTGCCGACCGGTGTACACAATCCCAAAAGGGGCCCCATTTCAAGATTTATTTCATTACTTAGTTATTTATCGAAGTATGCAGACCTTATTTAGCAACGCCCCCGGGTTGCTGACCTTACAGGCTGCTAGGACCGATTGAACTCCTCTATATGTTTGAATTATTTCTCTTATGCCTGGTTTCTGAAGTACCAGATATCTCGTAAATAAAGTTATCAAGCCTATAAACTGTACACAATACTAAAATTGGGTTTCTTAATCATTCAACAAAGGTTATCTATTCCATAACTTATTCAAAGGATATCTTAAGGAAAATGGGCAGATATCTGTTCGATAAAATCAAGGCAAGCGAAGAGTACGATATGGTTTATTAGTTTCTATTGAAATACTATCTTATCTCACCAAACTTTTGTGCTGATACTGTTAATTAAAATACGAGTTCTTTTTATTCTAAAAACAATACCGATAATACTAGCAAAATGGAATATTCTAGTTCGTCGACATGTTCTGATAAGGGGTATATGGATATAGTTAGGTATATAGAACGCCCAAGACTTTATCGAAGATACATGTGTGCCATATTCCTATGATGATAAAAAAAATTCGAGACAACAAAGCATGTAGCTGTCTTGCAGCAGCTAGATTGAATTCTCTGGCAATTGATTCCCAAGCTTCAGTCTTTAATTTTGCATTTGTTCAATCTGTCTTTTTGTTCCCGACAATAGGACAGTGGCGGCTCGCGGCTTTGAAAAGTGGGGAAGAGCTACCAACATCGATAGAAAAAACAGCGCCGCAGGCGAAAAGTTTTTGGGGTCCACGCCCAAACTGCCAAAATTAGTTAATAATTATTACCGGTATTTTATAAGGTAAATCATCAAAAAATAAAATATATTCATATTGTACTAGCAACAAAATGATTTGTTGCTTATACCAATTACATGTCTACAAAAAACACACTAAAACTAGAATATATAGAAAATATCTCTTGTATAATACTATAATGGATCAACCGTGGAATGTAAATAAAAAATAATTCCAAGAATTCACGGCGGAATGTCCCCTAATAAACTCGCAATAAACGAAACAACGTGCTTTCGCGTTGATCTGAGAATGGAAGTGCTACACGCCAGCTCTTCCAATCATTGCAAACCAAACAAATATACGACCATTACGACGTCATCGTTGTCATGGCAACCAACTAGTTGCGCTTATACTTTTGATGACTCGACGGCTCTCGAGCGATACCTCTTCCTTAAAGGTCTACACAAATGATAATGAGATTGTCACTGCTATCGGCGCGTACGCGAAAAGAAATAGACATTTTCATGTGGGTTCACCTCTGTTCTATTTGATAGTGGAGTTAACGGGCAATGTGCAGGTGGCGAGATTCTTGTTTCATGAAGCTTTGATTTTAATATTTGAAAATAATTGAATTATTAGTTATTAGGGGGGTAACGGGAAACAGATTATTCCTAAACTAAGAAAATTTTATCATTGAATCTTAAATATATTATTTTACTGATGAATGAATTAATTTTATTTTTTTAAATTACATTTTCTTGAGGAAGTGGCACTTCCCCTACTTCCGCTGAATAGCCGCCACTGCAATAGGATGTAAAAATTTTGCATGCTTTCAAACATGTTCTTGTCAAAATCAGTAAAGTTGCATGCACGTATGTCTTTAACTTTATCTCAATATTATCCATAGCAAGTAAATTAGGCAAATCCTTAATTTAAACAATACATCAATACACATAAGCACCTGGGAAGTTCAGTTACCTCACCCATATCAAAAAATGAAAATGAAATTTTAATAATGCGTCAGTCCTAACTACCTGTTCGTCTAATCAATGTACGGAAAGAAATCCATTTTTAAAGAATTGTTATAAACATTATATTATTTTTATTGAGATTATAAATATAAACTAATAAAACGGAAATCATCAAATTGCTATTAAAAGTATATAATTTAAACATTATCTCAACCGGGACAAAATACAAAGGAAACGATAGTAATTCAGTGAACGGATAGCCGGTTTCAAAATCTGCTTCCGTCTATAGATCATTTTGTGAATTAACACTTCTTTGGTTTACGACAACTTTAAATAGGTTTGTTGCTGCTATTTCCACCTATAGTATAGCTTAGGACTAAGATATCCATTTAATTGTTATTTGGAGTTATTTTCACAATTAGCTTACGTTCAGAAACCCGCATAAAGTTGTTGGTTCGACAATTTTATCTATCTAATAGCACAGCTTATTCAATAACCAGCTACTCATCTTGCGGCGGCATCCTTTGATTTGGCAAAGTCAAGTGAAAATTTTAGAAGAGGGCCATGAGTTAATATTTTTCTAAACGTCTGGGCATCTGAATAATACTTTTGACAATTCGTTTAATTTAAAATACGATGTTTTATCGTCTAAAATCCTTTTGAAAACGATTTTAAATGGCAAAATTGTATAAAAATCCGAAATTTCCGGTCTTTTTAGGGCAATAGCCGCAGCTTCGGGTGAATTTGTCGTGGACTTTGAAGGAAATATTCATTTTAAATTCAGTTCGCTTCGTGTCATTACATGGCCTGAAAAATCACGAGACCGTGAAACTGAACCGCTAAGGGCACTGTCAGTAGG
>MU182565.1:113337-135979 GCA_016904865.1 Pissodes strobi | reverse complement strand
AGAAATATTTATGCAAATTATGTTAATAACAATATGAAAATGTATACACATGTTAGTCCATCAAATATTATTTATCAATGAGAATAGTAGAAACATTTATGTAAATTATGTCAATAACAATATGAAAATGTATACACATGTTAGTCCATCAAATATTATTTATCAATGAGATTAGAAGAAATATTTATGCAAATTATGTTAATAATAATATGAAAATGTATACACACGTTATACCATCAAACATGAACTATCAATGAGAACAAATGAAATATTTGTTCAAATTAGGTTCATAACAATATCAAAATATATACACAGGCCAATACCATCAACTATGAATTATCAATGAGTATAAAATATGTAATGGTGCAAATTATGTTAATGACAATATTATAAGTTTCATTTTACCGACTTGTAATGACATATTGTAACACAAAAGCAAAACAATTCACCAAAATAAACCGTACACCCCGCTGGCTTCTGACTCTCTATTTTTCGTTCTCTAGCAATACCTATCGGATCTCCTCCAAAAACCCTCGCAAAAACTCGACTTCAATTTATGACTTGTTTTTATCTTTTACATGAATATGGGGTGTCTCAAAATATAAACATATATAGGGTGTCGCAAAAATGAATGTATCAGGTCTAATGAAATAGTATTTTAAAGATGTGGGTTATCTCAGTATATTCGTTAGATATTTTCTTTCCTGATTATTTCTTTCAAGTTTTAAATATGTCTGATAGCTGGACTCATGAAAAAGTAAATCGTTTAGTAAATACCACTATAATTTTTTTGACAGTTTAGTAGCCTTGTAGTTCACCAGCGTCGTGTTTTAATTTGTCTCTCTTTTTCCACTACATGATATATTAAAGTAAATGCAGTGGCGGCATGTGCAATATTAGTATCGCGCATATTAATAATGACCACTCTCAACCACAAAATATAAATAAATATCTCAACGCGCGTAATGGAACAGTGACAAGCAGATGTTTGTAGCAAAATGGGGCAGCCTATCTGGACGCTTCCAAAACTGTAGTATATTGTCAGGAAAGTCAACGAATTGAACAATATATTATTACAGTAAGTCTTGCAAAATTAAAAAGGGGCTTCCGGGCTTGCGTATACGCAAGAGAAAATAATTGATAGATAGATATTTAAATAGAATTGTTTTGTTAATATTATCAATATTACATTTTTTTTATGGCAGTGGCACACACACTAAAAGGAGATCCTATGGCGTTCGATGAGCGGGGTGTGTGCGAAGATGTTGATTGACACGGTTCTTGAATATTTGTAGGTCGTAATTAGTGGGAAACAGCTGTCCTGGAAGTGAGTTCCACAGTGATGCAGTGCGCCAGACAAAGGAGTTCTGGTAAAGCGATGTTCTAGGTGTTTCTAGTTGTACGACGAACTGGTGCGCTCCTGCCGTCTGTCGGGACTGTCTGACAGGAGTTGCCAGGGGCGGGATTATGCGTGCCAAATCCTGGGAACATCTGCCGTGAAAGTACCTGTAAAACAGAGACATCTCGGCCACATGTCTGAGATGTTCCAGACTATCCAGATTCCGGGTCAACTCCGGATCGCCGACGAGACGCACAGCTCTCTTCTGAATGGAATCCAGCAGCTTTAGGGTATGCTTTGGTGCGGCACCCCAGATATGTGAGCAATATTCTAAGCACAGTCTTATTTGCGCTTTGTACAGACTTTTTGCGGTGTATAGACTTTTTTGTTGCGAAATAGCACCAAGTTTCTGGGAGGCTGATTTTGCGATGTTAGCAACATGGCCATGCCATGACATATTGCTGTTGACCGAGACACCCAGCAGCCCGATTGACGAGGATGAAGGAATGGTCGATTCTCCCATAATGATGTCAGGGCCCGCTGTATTGGCCCTCTTAGTAAACGTTGCTGCTTGGGTCTTTGCTGCATTGAACTGAACCAAATTTCGGTCGTCCCAAGTTTGAACTTTCTCCAGGTCTTGATTAATAGCTGTAATCTGCTCCTGTCTGCGGTGATGAGTCTCAGTCGCTGGTAAGGGTTTATCTGATCTAAAGTGGGAGACAAGGGTAATGTCATCTGCAAAACTGTAAACAGGATTATTCATTTCGATCAGCAGGTCATTAATATAGATGAGGAATAGTGTTGGTGAAAGTATTGTGCCCTGAGGCACGCCCGCGCTGATGGTGAATGTGTACGAGATGTGTCCATCGACTGCAACGTGTAGGGATCGGTTCTTAAGGAAACTGGCCAGCCAGCTGCAGAGAGAGGCGGGCAGTCCCAAGGACGGCAGTTTGTTGAGCAGTCCGTCATGCCAAACTCTGTCGAATGCCTTTGAAATATCCAACGCAATCGCTCGAGACTCTCCGTAGTTTTCAATTGCCCTACTCCATATATGAGTGACATAGGCCAATATATCTCCTGTCGATCTCTCTTTGCGAAAGCCGTATTGATTATCGCTGATTATTCTGTTGCTCTCGAGGTACTTGAGTAGTTGCTGGTTGCTACACGTTCCATGACTTTGGAGATTATTGGAAGCAAGGCAATAGTTTGAGGGCGTGGTCTTCTTGCCTTTTTTTGGAACAGGTTGCACTCGAGCGACTTTCCAAGAGGATGGGTAAATCCCTTTTCTGTAAGAAAGAGAAAAAAGCCTGGAAAAAACGGGTGTTAGTTTGTTGGCGCAGTTCTTTAGCCCGATGGCAGGTATTCCGTCCGGTCCCGAAGCCTTTTGCGTATCTAGTTCTTTAAGGATTTTGCGAATATCACGGTGAGAAAACTTGACTTCTGCCATGGTAGTGTTGATGTTCGGTATAGTGGGGAGAGCCCTGCCTTGGGGCACGTCTCAGGTAGGCTGTTTCCTTCCTACAGCTCTTTCACATCTTTTGTCGAACCAGGGCTTTCCTTTTGATGGTAACTTGATGGAATTTGGGATATATGCTTCCATTCCTGAGGAGATTACTTGCATGATCTCTTCGCAGCAGTCTGACGGGTCGTCAGTGGCAAAGCAGACGTCGAGCCAAGGAAAATCTAGGTAGAACTGCCTTAGATCGTCCCAGTTTGCAGAATTGTAATGCCAGATTTGCGAGGCAATGGTGGATCCTTCTGTATGGGTGGCAATTCACAAACCGTTGTAATAAGTTTTTGGTCGGAGGTACCTAATGGCGGACCAACTGTAACCTTGTACTGGTCAGGATTGGTGGTCAGAAAAAGATCCAGGAGGGCGGCGAATTCGCCCCTCTCTGAGATTCGAGTTGGTTCGTCTACAAGTAGAGTAAGTTCGCAGCTGATGGCAAATGCTTCAGCTTCTCTACCTTCGTTGTCGGTCTTGTGGTAATGCTTGAGCCAGTTGGTGTTGTGGGCATTGAAGTCTCCCAGAACGATTATTTCTGAACTGGGGTGATCGACCTGTATTGAGTCAAAAGTGCTAGCTAGTGTTGAGAAAAAGCTTTGGTAGGCTCTATCGCTCGGAGGGCGATAGAGACAACATATAAACTTGGTTAATCCCTTGGCGGTGAACTTGAGCCACATGACGTCAAGGTTGTTCGGTTCGAGTGTTTCCTCGCGGTGACATGAAAGGTAGCTTCGGACAAAAAGGCATATTCCGAACTTATATCTAAATCGGGTATGTAAGTCGTAACCAGGATAGAGGTAGTTCACTGTTGTTGTTGTAGAACATACTTGTGTTTCTGTAAGGGCTAATATGTGTGGTCTATTTGCTTGTAGGTGTTGGTGTACCGAATTTATGTTTGTATTTAGGCCTCTTATGTTGTAGAAATCTATTCTAAATTGGTTCGGTATCTTTGCTGTCTGTGAAATGCGGAATGAAGTGCTCCCAGGGCCACCCAGCGCCCGGAGATACGAATGGCCGGGGAGTTTACTTCCGGAATATTTTGATCCTGGAAGCACCATCATGTCCATATATTCCTACTGTGGAACCCGGGACCACCAGCGCGGAAGCGGAACGTGATTTGGGAAAACCACTTAGCGCTTCCCAATTCTGGTGGGGTGGTCTTTCACCGGACGATGCGAGTAGGCTTATGCATCTACCACCTAGGGCCGCTTCCACTCGAAGTATCGGCCTCATACTCATTCCTTTGGCGGTCCCTAGTCTGACAGGGGTAAAAATGGGGTTTGTTGGATCACTCCCCAGTGATCAGCTCCAGACTTTGTACTTTGGTGTTCTCCAGCCTGGAGGAGGACGATGGGACTTGATGGGCCACATCCCGTGGCAACTCGGAATGGTGGGGGCGTCACTCCCCGTAATCAAACTCCTCTCACCAGTCTGACGTTCCTGCCAGCCAATACAATGCAGCCACTCTTGTCACAAACTGTCATTGATCAGCTCCAGACCTTGTACTTTGGTGTTCTCCAGTCTGGGGGAGGAGGATGGGATTTGATGGGCCATATCCCATGGCAACTCGGAATGGCGGAGGCGTCACTCCCCATAATCAAACTCCTCTCACCAGTCTGACGTTCCTGCCAGCCAATACAATGTAGCCCCTCTTGTCACAAACTGTCATTGATCAGCTCCAGACTTTGTACTTTGGTGTTCTCCAGCCTGGGGGAGGAGGATGGGGTTTGATGCGCCATATCCCATGGCAACTCGGAATGGCGGGGGCGTCACTCCCCGTAATCAAACTCCTCTCACCAGTTTGACGTTCCTGCCATATGTTTCACTTTTACTAATATGGATTAAAAGTACTAATAAACGCTAGAACTTGACTGAATATTGAGCTTTTCCATTTGAGGTACTTATTGTAACCTTTTTGCATTTACTAAAAATCGGAGAGCGTATTTCAACAAAGAGGTATCCCACAAAATAATAAAATGAAGGTTTAAATTTCTCAAAAAAATCTGTGAAATATTGGTTATAACGTAAACACTTTAACTTCGGTCATTTGATTGCGTCAGCCGTTAAATAGCAGATAGGTACAATTTTTATTTTGAAAAAACTATACATTTTTGCAGTAATACAAAAAAATGTGGCTTAACATATTCTTGATAAATCAAAACTGATTATAAATATAGCAGGAAAATAATACAAACTTTTTTATCAAAAATTTCCCCTACTTCGTTTACATCATCAGACGCTACGTTTGTTTAGCTGATTATAATACTCATTTTAGATTGTAGGTATATAAGGCCATATCTATATATGTTTTATTTGGTTTGACAAATTTTTAGGGGCTCGTATTTATTTTTAATGTCTGACAAGCTTACTGTTGCGGGTCTTTAAAATATTAACTTCCCTGTTCTCCCCATGGACAGTAATTTTAATAAAAACTGACCCATCGTTTTCTGATTTGGGAAGAAAACTGTACGTTTCTCCAAATTCTTGTCAGAAAAACATGCATTTTTATTGATATAATTTAGGGAAGGCTTAAAATTATGAAATAATTAACTTCGACGCTTCGCCAGATCTTTGATCCAGAAATACCATGTATCGTTTGGGATTTGTACAATCGTGAATTCCTAAGTTATAAATCCATAACTTTCAGCAGTAAAATGCAGTGACAGTTGTTAATTTTGGCAGGGACATAATTTGTTATAAGTGAAAAGACATTACTAATTTGTTTATAACACGTTAATTTGTTTCAGTTTTAGGCATATATGGGGCTTATTTATAAACAATTTTAAGTCATATTATACGCCATATGAGAACTGTACTATTGTTGAGCAACTTGTAGGTTTTCGTAGGCATTGTCCATTCCGCAGATACATGAATAGCAAGCCCGATAAATATGGAATTAAAATAATGATGATAAACGACTCGAATACATGTTAAATGCTATATGATATGTGGGAAAAGTTGATGTAGAAAATAACGAGCCAATGCTACACATTACGTCAGAAAACTTCCAGAACCTATCCATGGAACATACCGCAACCTAACAATGGACAACTGGTTTACTTCAATACCTTTGAGTGAACCGATATTGGAACAGTATCAATTAAAAAACCTCGGAACTTTAGAAAAAATAAAAGAGAGATACCGCCACCTTTTTGCAGAAAAAGCAGGTCGGGACATTATTATTTGCTTTTGAGAGAAACAAGAGCCAAGTTTCATTTACTCCAAAGCAAAATAAAATAGTGATGCTTCATCAATAAATTTTATAAGTGGAAAACTAAACCTTACATATACACTTACAACGAAATGAAAGGAGGACCAGATACGTTTGATCAGCTGTGTCATTCATACACAACTTCTCGCAAAACTAGGCAATGTCCTCTTAGAATGTTTTTCAACATGTTGGACGCCGGTGGGATTAATGTTATGATTTTGTTCTCACTTGCTGATCCCCAATGGAACCTAAAAATAAGTGAGAAACATTTCTCAAAGAACTTTGCATGCAACTGATTGAACTGCATCTAAAGTTGGCACTTTACAGACGTGGCTGCGTCTAAAAATCAGGGAAATATTAGGATTATCTATATATACCACAAGATGACCCTGTTGGTGTTAACTTAACCAACAAAGTTAGATGTGACTTTTATCCACGTGGAAACGATAGCAAAACAAGGTACGTCTGGGCAGCGTACCACAAACCTTCCTGTTTGGAACATAGAGCGCAACTTTGTTCCATCTGTGAAACTCAAAGATGAAGTACTTCGCTGGGAATAAAAGACACTATTTTGTAATTGTATTACTTAACTTAAAACTTAAAAAAAGTTATTTGTTTTAATTTTTAGAATTTTTTTTATTATTTTAAATTTTTTAGTACCTGCGAAAATTCGATTTTTGATCATGTTTTCTTCTAATTTAAACTTTATGTAAAGGCGTAACTTTTGAACAAAGTGGATTTTTTTGTATTTTATGATGCTATAAATAAAAAAAAACGAATCTGTGTTTTGATCATTACTTTAAAATTGAAAAACAACTTACTGTTTCCCAGACCACAGAGTGGAGTATACGTAACAAAAAATAAGTGTGAGGGATAATAAAGTATATTATATAACTTTAATTTTTTTTCTAAAACTTAATGCCCTAATTTAGTGAAATTTGAACTTAGAAAATCAAAATTGAGTTGTTTTACTACTACATATTCATTGCATATTTATTTATTTTTTTGCCTATATCCTGCATAAATAAAAAATGTGCTTATATAATATGCGCATATTCTTTAGGTTTTTGCAAAGAATATTCTACTAGAATATTCCTTGATTTTTTCTCCATATAATCCGGTCTTTAGTAATATCTTTTTCTATATACATAGAAATATGTACAAAATCCTGTAATAGTTGTATCGCAGCTCAGATACTGCTTCTCCATATTTTTAAGGCTGCTGTATTGACTTTGGCATATAGGTACTGATTCAATATTCGTTTTTATTGACTGAGTTTAAATCTAAATTAGTAACACTACAATTTGGAAATAAATGGAATATCGCCTGCTATATGCACCAATTGCACTCACTTATATCAAAACCAGACAGACTCATATTTTAGACAAGTTTTTTACCCTAACGGCCGATAATATTTTTCAAGACGCTGAATTCCGAATTAATGCATCGACTACTGTGATGAATTTTTCCATCATTTCTAGCGACTCTTCGATACCTATTATTGCTAAAAGTATTTTAATAAGCATACTTCTATAGATGATTTTAGAGTTATGAATTATACCCCGGTTTTTAGGTTAGCAATGCGAGGTAATATTTGAAGGAAGAAACATAATATATACGTTTTTTCAAAGAAATATTTGGATGGCAAATATCATCAAATTTCTGTTAAATAGGCAATAACAATAACAATTCTCCCCTATGACATACGCCCTGCCGCCGGGCAGAACTATGAAATACAAGAAGTGAGGATGCAATAAAATTCAAAGATACCGCTAGCAAACAGCAGCAATCTGTAGCAGATAGGTCGATGCGAATTAAATTACAAATACGTCGAAATTTTCAGTTTTTTCTGAAAAAGGTGAATATTTTCTTTACACAATTTAAGTTAAAGTTCGTTTTTTTCTTCAGATAAATAAATTATTTTCTAATGAGACGCCAATATCCCCTGGTATATTTGAATTAAACAGTAAATTTTGAGTTAGTTGGGATTTTTACCGCATCAACTTTGTTAAGTATCAATAATTTGCGAGTAAGATATATTTGTTTTCAATGATTGATTTGTGTATTACAGAAGAAGAGCCCCAATGTTAAATAAATTGATGACTATTTAGCAATTCCAATGAACGAAATTCGGGTGTACAGGGTGGCTCGAATTTGTGTCTATGTATCGGGAATTCGAAAACCGTAAGAGATACAGTGTCGTTCAAATTAAGGCAAAATTGCGCATTTATCTGCCTAACAATGTGTCGTTTAGAAAGTTTTAAAATTCCGAGTAATTCCGGAGATATCCGGAAAAACCGAAATTTTGAAAAATCGTTTTATTTTTTCCTGGGCTTATTTAAAAACGGATTTCAAATTGAGTTGCACTTTTGCATTGCCACATTTGCCGCTCTATCCAATCATGGTATCCAGTTTGAAATCCGACGTTTTGCCTTCAAGGGATTATCATCAACCTTCTTTTTTTAAATACAAACTTTAATTCTTTTATCGTTTTTCAGATGGTATTAATATGATTAAGGTAATTCCGAGAGAGTTGCACCACCTAAGGGAAAAATTTCATAGTTAAATGAGATTTAGGATAGTATTTTTTTCAGAATTGGTAATGAATACCTGAGTATGTCTGGAAAGACCTATGCCACCGTCTATAGATATTCTTCTATAGACGGTGCCTATGCTATATATAAAATCCACAAATTCAAATGATAGAATGTCCAAACTGGACTTAAGTAAAATACTGTTTGTGGCCATCTATCCCGATCACCCGGGTGAGAAGCTCCATGAAAATGGGATTGATGCCCCAGTGCAAAAAAAAAATTGAAAATTAAATAAATGATGTCTAATTACTAATTTTTAGTGATGGCATGTAAAAAAATTGATAGTGTGGCCCTATTTATGTAAATAAATAACTAAGTAAATAAAGAAAAGACCCTTAAATGTTCTTTAAATAAAAATACTAGAAAAATAACAAGATTCAGTAAAGATGATGGTTAAAATTTCAAAAAACTTTTTTGCTTCATTTCTATTCATGCCCTCACTTCTAGCAAGTGACAAACCTTGAGATTTTCGAATGCTCAACTCTTTATTTCTACACAGAAATAATTCTAGCCAATCGTCACCGGAATTTGTGGCGATTCATATTTTTTCGGCGAACTGGTATGCCAACCTTCTGACTGGATATCCACCAGGAGTAAATCCAACCTTTTCGAGTTTCTCAATGTGAAATGCCAGTCATTTCTCATTTTCAATACCTAATATATGCCCTGAGGACCTAGGGGAATATCATGCAAAATGTCAGTTTTTCTTCGCCTTCGAAGAGTTCTTGAAGGAATGCCATAATGACGGGCAGCTTTATTGATACAAATATCGCCAGCTTCTACTTTCCTAAGCGCTTCCACTAAGCTTTCTTGTGTCCATTGTTTTCTTTGAGGGCCGCCGGGCTTTGTTTTATACCTTGTCGACATGAATAAAACAACAGAAATTAATGTTATTTTTACTTGAATACAAATTTGGAATAGACGCCTCGGAGTAACTCTCCTTTTATCTGGTAGAGACGCCCCGGGGCTTCTGTCCTTTTGGTAAGGTATAGATGTCCCAACCGCCATATTTGATACCGTTTGGAAACAACAAGTGCCTGTGATTCAGATGTCACTACAGACACTATTCACCTGATATATTAACATAGACCGGACTTAAACCTAGCAAACTACATTTGACACGCTTAATAACGCATGCATTTTATATATCACGAGTAATTTCTAATGGAACTTACCTTAAATAGCGTAAAAACAATACCAGCAGCCGGCGAAATTAAGCGTGACACAACATATGATCAACTAACCACAATGAACACGGCGGTAAAATGGAAGCGCCCTCTGGTAATAAGTAGCGAAAATACAGATACCAGGGTATTTCACCCGGTGGGGCAACTCTCCCGGAATTACCTTATGTGTTTTTATTTTTTTTTAATTTTTATTATTATTTTTTTAATTATATATTTTGCTCTGGCGTAATTTTAAACAATTTTAGGTGGGTACTTTTGAAATATTTATATCCTATAAAAATATTTTATTTTGTTTTTGTATTAAGTGGAAAATTGGAGCGTATTAAAAATAAAAAATAGTAAAATTATTTCTTACGAGAATATTAAATTAAATTATATAAAATCACGCCAAAGCAATTTGTAAAATAAAAATAATAAATTAAAAAAAATAATAAAAAAAAAATAAAAACACTTACTCATATTAATAACGCCAATACCATCTGAAAAAACGATAAAAAAATTAAAGTTCGTATTTAAAAAAAGAAAGTTGACGATGATCCCTTGAAGACGAAACGTCGGATTTCAAACTGGATATCGTCATTGGATAGAGCGAAAAAAGTGGCGATGCAAAAGTGCAATTAGATTCGAAATCCGTTTTTGAATAAGCCCAGGAAAAAAATTAAACGATTTTTCAAAATTTCAGGTTTTTTCGGGATATATCCGTAAATGCTCGGAATTTTAAAACTTTCTAAACGGCCTATTGTTAGGCACCTAAATGCGCAATTTTGCCTTAATTTGACCGACACTGTATCTCTTACGGTTTTCGAGTTCCCCATACATAGACACGAATTCGAGCCACAGTGAAGTTAGCAACAATATATTGACGAGGCTATGAAAAATATAGGAACTGACCTCCTGAAGGTAACCATTTAAATGAATATTTCCCTCATGTATAAAAAATTAGAAAAAGAATAAAAATGTATTTTTTAAAACCATGTCCCTATTCGGGAAATATTCCCCCGAATTACACTCGTGCATCAAAATAACCAGATAATTTTGCATTCGAGCATGTTGTCTTAGAAAAACTGCATTCGGTCATTTTCATATTTTGGAAAAAGAGCCCTCCAAAATATGAAAATAAACTCATGCAGTTTTTAGACAACACGCTGTCATGCAAAATTATCGGTAATTTTGATGCACTTGTGCAATTACTTCCGAATATTTCCCTCATGTATAAAAAATCCCATTAGAGACGTACAATTATCTTAAAATTACAGTGAATATTTCCCTCATGTATAAAAAATCCCATTAGAGGAGTGCAATTCTCGGAAAATTACAGCGATAATTGCACTGTAGAAACCGAAAGAGCACAGCGATAATTGCATCGTACGTATCTATGGTAATTCCATTGAAAATTTGACAGCGACAATTTATAAATAACGTCAAAGTCTAGTGAATATATAGGTATTATTAAAAATGTCTCGTTTCGGATTAAAAAAAATCGTTTTTTTGTATCTCTGTACTTTGTTTACAGTTACATGTACGTTTTTGTATTAAAAACGAATAAAAATTTATTTTTTTAAAACCATGTCCTAATTCGGGAAATATTCCCCCGAATTACACTCGTGCATCAAAATAACCAGAAAATTTTGCATTAGAGCGTGTTGTCTTAGAAAAACTGCATTCGGTCATTTTCATATTTTGCAAAAAGAGCCCTCCACCTTCGGTGTCGGGCTCTTTCTCCAAAATATGAAAATGAACTCATGCAGTTTTTAGACAACACGCTGTCATGCAAAATTATCGGTAATTTTGGTGCACTTGTGCAATTACTTCCGATAATTGCACTGTAGAGACCGAATTGCATCGTAAGTATCTATGGAAATTCCATTGTAACATTCCGATAACAGCGACAATTTATAAAAAACGTCAAAGTCAAGTCAAAATATATTATTAATAATGTCTCGTTTCGGATTTAAAAAAAAACCGTATTTTTGCGTCTCTTTATTTTATTTACAATTACATATACGTTTGTGTACTAAAAAAATAGAAATGTAATTTTTAAACCATTC
Source organism: Pissodes strobi (assembly GCA_016904865.1). NCBI lineage: Eukaryota > Metazoa > Arthropoda > Insecta > Coleoptera > Curculionidae > Pissodes > Pissodes strobi. The sequence goes on along the minus strand of MU182565.1, from coordinate 124,093 downwards.
CCCAGAATTACACTCGTGCATCAAAATAACCAGATAATTTTGCATTCGAGCGTGTTGTCTTAGAAAAACTGCATTCGGTAATTTTCATATTTTGGAAAATTCTCCAAAATATGAAAATTAACTCATGCAGTTTTTAGCCAACAAAGCCAGCAAAATTATCCGTAATTATGATTCACTTGTGCAACTACTCCCGATAATTTTTAAATATGATCTTTAGGAGAAACAAATTGCCGGCGATTATTGGTATCGGTTTAGCAAACAGATGAAAGAACGGCCATAATGGAGCATAATTGGGCTAAGCAACTAAAAAAACAACTATTGATATTGTAAACGACTAACTGTTAGTAACACGTTTTATTTCGCCAATACACCTTCGCCAGTACAGTTATCATAATTACATAACGCCATGAGTCGACTCTGCTATCATACAATAACTATATCTACGCCTTATTTCTAATCTATCTATATACCCCGTATTATATAACACCGATTCGATGCTATTGCTACGCCATTCGTTTTCCAGGGTTATCACGTCCTCGCCTATTTGAACGTGGCACGTCGCCTCTCCTAAATTTGCTTGTTACATTCGGCCATCCTGCAACAATTAATGCCCTCATTAATTTAACTCGCCAGTAAATTAACCAGATCTTATCGATCTATACATTCGCCATACAAATCGCCTACCCTAAGGGTTTCGCCTGTGGTTGCAACCTTATGCCTTTTATCGAATATCACCTTTATATTACGCCTTTGTCAGGGTTTCACTCGCCTTTTGCTATCTCAATAGAAGTTTGGACCTTAAATCGCCATAGGTATTGCCTTCCGCTAACGGAGCATTCGCCATTTGCACCCCGCCAGCCAGACTCGCATTCGCCTTTCAACCTGACCATTCGCCATTTGCACCTCGCCAGTCAGACTCACTTGCATGCACCTTTCAACCTAACCTTTCGCCCTCGGTGTTTTACACCTCGCCTCGCCAAAAAGTCAGCAAACGCCTTGCTCGTAAACGCCAGCCCGCGCGCATGGAGGTAAGTAACACCCTGTTTAGCATTCGGTAACCCGTTCGACAACGGTTCGGTTTTTTTAATGTAACACCCGTGGTTGTATGGATGTGTGTTTTATTGGGTGTTACTTACCCTCGTTATTAAGCCTATTACTATCTTGTAAATAATTATTTTAGGGCATGGAAATATTAAAACACGAGTATATAGGTGCAAAATATAATTAATATTGTTATAATAATATAAATTATACTGTGCGTTCGTAATGTAGCAGATAAAACAATAAAACGGTGAATATTTTTCGAAAAACTTCGAACATTAATTTAAATTTACCGGAGTATCTTTCTCATTATGTATAGTTGTAGAACATCCAAAAATCCAAAAAGAAGGCCACGTTTCACATTTTTAAATAACACACTATATATTACTTATTTTTATTTGTTTTTTTTTTTGTAAAATAACAAGGAATTTAATAATATATATTACATGCTATATTTAAGTTTAGCAGTTTTAGAGACGTAAACGATTAATGCTCAATTGTACATTTCAAGCTTGAGCTATGGTTGAGCTAAACTCGACTGATAGCTATACTCATTTATTTAAAATACATTGCTGTCAAAATTTTGAAAAGTTTCATAATAATAATGAGATTCTGACAGCAATGTATTTTAAATGAGTCAGCTTAACTCTCAGTCCAGCTTAGCTAAACCAAGATTTGAATGTAAAATCGGGTATAAAAAATAAACAGCCTTAATTTGAGAGGTTAAGGCACTAAATTTATTTTACTATCTGAAGAAATCGTTTACACTTTTCCACCTTAACTTTTTAAAATCTATCTCCACAAATTTAGTTTACCACTGATATAAAAATTAAAAATCTGACAACAGTTGACAGTTGAAATTATGTGAACTGTGCGTTATTAAATATAGTTTTAAGTTAAGATAAATGGAAACCTGCCGTTTCGTTTTAAGTTAAATAGGTTTGACATTACAATTTCTTATAATCAAGAAACTGAAAAGAAGTAATTCAAAATATAGCACGTGTAATAAAGTAATTTGACGTATTTAAATAAAAAAATTAAATATGGCAATTATATGGTATCCCATTTAAAGACCTAAACTGTGGGGTAATATATTTTTTATCAAGCGTTCTGTATAGCTTCCGTAAAAATAAATAGAAATCAAAACGGACGTGACTATTTTAATTTTTTTTGAAAAAGATCCACGTTGTTGGTATATTTTATTAAATTTATCATCTACTATACGAATGCACTGTATAATACGTTAAACAAGTAAAGAACATAAAATATTTTTATAAAACAAGTTCTTCTTATTTTGCAAACTTTCTTGCTCCCAATCCAATATTGGTTTCGACGCATTGTCCGATCGAATGAGGCGCAAGGTGCCTCTTCGTATGTCTTTTACCACCGCCTTGCGATCTTCTTTTACCTGAAAATGTTTACGTTACATCTACATACAAAAATAATTATTACAGTATGATCTTACCAGAATAATTAGATTTCCTTCTCGAAATTGCTGTAGGTTGCACCTATTTTTTGCCTTTCCTAATTGTCCCTTGTTGACTACGTCCAGAGTAGTGCACATGTTTAAAGGAGGCATGTAATAAACTTTGCAAATATAATGGATTTTTGGCATTTGTTTGATAGTTCTTCATAAATTTCTGGACTGCTGGTTGAAAATGTTGCGGATCATCTTTCGTCGTAATATTGTATCTTTAAAATCGCTCAAAAATGTTCAAAATTTGCAGCAGTTTCTTGTACATTTTCATGGATTTCGTTCGTGTTGTCATCATTTTCAAAGAATTGAGTTCCATTTCCTGGGGAAGAATTCATAGCTGAGGTGCTTGATTAACTATCAATTTCCATTGTTGCAGAACCATTGCTTTGGCTATCGTCTATTTGTAACAGAGGCAAAAAAACATTGTGGGAGCAATGTTCCCCGTTGCAACCTCATATAATAATTCTTTTGTTTTTATGGTCAAGGTATTACAGGCGTTTTCGATATTAAAAGTGTCAGTCACTGCTGCCTGGTGTTTGCAAATCTTTCCTGAACTACCCACAAAACAAGAACAAACCCCAATGTTCATGTCGACGAAATAACTTGTTTCAGACTGAGTTGTACTTTTGACATAGTATTGCAAGGTTCCTTGAACGCATATGATCGAATTTTTGTCAACATCTTTGTAATCTGGTAGAAGTTTTCGTAATTTTGTTTTATCAATTTTTTCCATTATTACAGCCAAAATTCTTTGTGTGTAATAACTACAAAAGCTAGTAATTATAAAATCTATTAGCTGTGTAACACTGTACGCTTTAGTCCGTTGAAGGGGGATATCTTTAAAAAGCCTAAACATGACTTCAACATAATTATTTGTATTGGAACCACGTGTGATTAAGGTTTTTCTATAGAAAAGGCACCAATTTTCTTTCCTTTTCAATAAATTCTGAACATAGTTGGTAGATTTGGGATATTTCTTTGAATTTGTTAATAAAGTCTCAATATTTTTAAGTAGACTTTCCTGATTTTCAGCCATTAATAATAAACGAAAAGATTTATATAAACCTTGGCGATCGTCTTTGCTTACTCCATTATTTGCACTCATAAGCCATTTCCAGACCGCTTTGAGAACATGGAACGTACATAATAATAATTTTGAATTCCGGAATATCTCTTGTAAAACGGTTCGTTCCTTCAAATCATCATCTGTTATTATTACAGCGGGGTTAATTTTAAAAGACATTATATCAATTAATTTTTTTAGCGCTATTCGAAATACTTCGGTTTTTTCAGATGTTGAAATAATACAACCTACAGGGAGTCTTCCAAGAGCAGACTGAGTGGCTAAAAAATAAATTTTGTGACTGTCAATGTCACAATTTCCTGTAGAGTCCACAAATAATATTTCAGATGTTTGTGATAAAAAACTGATTACTCTCTGCATCAAAGATGTGCATAGTGAAATAGCATAGTGCTCTTCAGACCGGATAATCCTCTGGCATAAAAACACTATTCATTTTTAAGTAATATAGAAAATATACTATGCAAATGCACGTCTTCCAGAAAATTTATTGTCTGAACAAAATTCGCTGTCATCTGTTGTCTACGAGTTTAAGCACACAGCAGCGTACGACGCCGACGCGAGAGCAGCCAACAGTGTAACAGGCAATGTTGTCAACTTGCCTGAATATATTATTCAGAGGACTCTTAATTTCTATTTTTTGGTGTATAAAAACAAAAAGTTGTGTTTTTTAACTTATAAAATAAGTACATAAATAATTGAAGTATTTTTAGTTTTATTTTTATCTAAATCTAGACGAATTAACGAGCGAATTAATTAAATATAGAAAGTTTGAAACGTAAAAACTAATAATATTATATCTATACTATCTAATAAAGGCATTACTTTTAAACATTATGTGAATGCAAATCTGTTCAGGGTAAGTAACACCCGATATAGAAACTCTCCGTTGCGATATCGGGTGTTACATTCAAATTTGCGAACGTCAGCCAAATGGGTGTTACTTACCTCCATGCAGCCCGCGCCAGCAGTTGGAAATAGTACGCCTTGGATACCCAAAATTCGCCAAACGCCTCTCTCAATTTGAGAATCGCCTCAGAAGACCGCAAAGTCTTCGTCGCCTTCGCATGATCCTGGACTTCCTTGCCCCTCCAATTCCACAATATCAGTTGATGGACGCCGATATCTGTCAAAAGAGGAAAGAAAGCCAGTATACAAGTCGCCAGGGGAATAGCAACCAAATGCCCTCGCATTCGCCTGTAGATCGAGAGGTAGACCGTCAATCAGACACGAAAGCGCCTTTGTGCCTGAAAGCCCACACCTTTCGATCAACGCCATTTTATCATGATAATAATGGGTCATGGTTTCGCCGTCCAATTTAACCCTCGTTATCATCTCCTTTAGCAGCTGAGTAAAGTCATGCACTCTAGGAAACGCCTTCCTAAGAGCCGCCTTCCAGTCTTCCCATGAGAGGTCATATTCACTGAGCCGATTAAACCCTTGCTGCGCCTTGCAATTTCACCTGCATAAAATACGCTCTCTCATAGTTCGACCATTCATGAATATCGCCCAACTGATCAATTTTGCTCAACCACCTGACTACGTTACAGTCCCTGGCTGTCAGGATCGACAGGGTCAAGAATGTCACCGCCTGCCCTTGCCCTTGACCCCATACAGCTCAAACTGCAAGCGGAGTCCGCCCTATCGCTAAAAGCATGCTCTACTACCGCCTGAGGAACGCTCTCACCCGATTTTTCGCCCTTCTTGTTGCCCTTGATACCGCCAGTACCACCGGCCGCCCTTTGTTTCGTCGCCTTTACCATTTCGGCCGCCTTTTGCTTCGCCGCGCTTGCCATTTCGGCCGCCACAATCTGCTGGATACTAGTTGCCAAACCGCCTTTCAACAGCTTATGTACCATGGAGACTGTTTCGTCTTCCATCGCCGAATCGCCTTCGCCGTGGTCACCGTCGCTCAATTTCAACTCTTAATCGAGCTCTAACTCGTCACTTCTGCCTTCCTCCATAGGAAATCACTTGAAAAATGCCTTTTAAACACCAATGCCAATAAACACAGTTAAAATACGCGACAATTTTTACAATAATCACTAATTAATTAGCACACACTTGTTTATTATTATCGTGAATATCTGAAAAATCGCCAAATGTCAATCCACTGTCAAGGATAGCAACAAACGCCCGCCTTTTGTTATGAGTTTTTGTGATATTGCCACTCACAAAAAAAAGAAGAAGTTGTCACTGCGATTTAACTCGCTGAAATCGCGTATTTGACCGTTCTCCACAACAAATAACACAATACGTAGGTCATCCCGCCTTCTGATCTGTAAACGACTAATTTTTAGTAACACGTTTTATTTCGCCAATACACCTTCGCCAGTACAGTTATCATAATTACATAACGCCATGAGTCGACTCTGCTATCATACAATAACTATATCTACGTCTTATTTCTAATCTATCTATATACTCCGTATTATATAACACCGATTCGATTCTACTGCTGCGCCATTCGTTTTCCATGGTTGTCACGTCCTCGCCTATTTGAACGTCGCACGTCGCCTCTCCAAAATTTGCTTGTTACAATATTATTGATGATGTAAATAGGTTTATGCCAACTGCTGGGAGCTAGAATCATGAAAGTTCTCTTGAAAATATGCTATTTACAATAATTGCCCCAATATATTTTTTACACCAAGAATTAGAGATCGGCTGAGCGGTTGAGCAAGAAATTATAAGCAAGTCTAGGGAATGTTAGGGTTAAAAGAGAGACTTTCGTTCGATCATCTCTAATTAAATCTACTTTGCATTCAATTTCACCAATATTACTAGAAATGTCGCTGTCCTGATTGTAAATCTACCCCTTATGTGAGAATCACGACATGCGAAAATCTGGAGCGGCGTAATTAGAAACTTAAAGCTATTGTATCTGAGTTAATGTAAAATACACTAAGAATTTTTAAACGGTTATGTAAAAGATACAGGTTGATCATCCGAGTTCTGTAAGGTTTCACAATGTGGAGGCAGGTTAGCAGAAATGAGGAAGATAAAGCATCTGGAACTCGCTCTAAATAGTAAATTGATTCCTTTAACTCATGCGGTAATGACAAAAAGTAATGGAACCTCCAGTGGCCTAGCCAAGATAAAATAATAATCGCTTGCAAGACTCAATGAAACCGCCGAGACTGAAATAATCAAAGAAATGTGTAAGTATATCATCTGGTAACATATCAACTAGCTGGTAATCTTAACAGAAATTATATCTGAAAAGTAGTTCAATTAAAAGTAAGATATATCCAGATAAACTGGAATCACATGGAAGTCTTATTGTGATATTTAAAAACCTTCTATGTAGAAGGTAGGCAGTTGGAAGACACATACTGTTTTAGTCGAACTTTCGATGAACACGACTCATGGTATGGTAGGTGTATGTCTCACCAAAGGAATTAAATTGTTGGACTAAATACTGCTGGGAGAGCAACAAATGCGCGATGCTGTGAGCAATCATGATCAATCAATCAATCAATGCCATTTATTTTCAAATGCACATGTTTTGTTCTAAATCTGAACTTATTTATAGCAATTGCTCACAGAGTTTCAGGTACTACCTGTAAGAACAAGATTCCGTGAGACAACCCTTCCTTGAAGGGGGAGGAGATCGCTGAAAGTTTCGATTGTACTACAGTCAAGTCAGATATTCAACTTCTATGGGCTACAAACCCTTCAAGCGAATTGCGAAATTACACGCACCCGATGTGGTGATAGTAATGGCTTCTAAGTATCAAGAGCATTAGTAAGTGTCAGCGAAATAATTACGGAAAAACTGATTGAAAACCCCCGTTTCAGAATGGCAATCACAAAGCATATACACAATGCACATCTGTAAGCGTGAACCTAGAGTACCTCAGGTTCACACACAGTTTAAATGCGGCAGACTCCGCCCCTCGGACGATCCAAGAAGTGCATTTTTCAATGCCTTCAGTGAAAAATTTTAGCGTCGCTTGAAGAATTGCCTGTTAGTCTTATATTCTTCAAGCGCATCCAAAATTTGCATTATATTGACTAGTGAGTTAATTTGTACTACTGCAATACGTAATTGGTTAAAATCATTAATGGTCATTTAATTTATTGAGGTTTCTAACTTGACAGTGTACTACTTACAGATTGGGATATTCCGGTTTTTAGGGTCACCACGTTAACGATTTAGACTACGTACACTTAATGTTTTTCTTTGCCCGAAAGTCTCTATCGTATCTTCTTTGCTGCGTTTCGGGCTGCCTTTATTTTGAAGTCTGTCACGCTGGTTTGGCTGGCGGTGGAGCTGGCTTGCAAGTAGCCCTTTTCCGGTATTTTGTTAGGGGGCTGTAACTGTGCCACTTTATAGAAGTACACAAGACAGTTTGCGCCTAAAGACCTGTGATCTCCATTATGTTGGGGTTTGGAACCTTCGGCAACATGCACTAAAACTGAGCTTTATCCACAATACCGAAACAGAATTTTTGCACTCGACGCGCGTATCGCTAACCATGTTAGCATCATCAGGAGATGATTAAAACTGTACAGTTTTGATGCTAACATGGTTAGCGAAACGCGCGTCGAGTGCAAAAATTCTGTTTCGGTATTGTGGATAAAGCTCAGTTTTAGTGTGATCTCCATTACAGCTTGCGAACTTTATGCTTTGGCTAGTACATTCCCTGATCTAATGTGCTTCAGCGTACTTGCAGCAACGCCATGCGGCAGTCCGTCATGTGCCGCACATGCAGTGCCATCGGTGCACCTAGCACCGCTTCCACTGCATGTCAGCTTTGGTAGCGCCACGGTATTCTCAGGTCACATGGACTGACTTTACGCACAGGTCTCGAAATATAGGAAGAGCCTTGACCTCCGGGTGCACAGTAAGCAGATGGGCGGTGCTATCTAGGAGCTCATCTACCTTACTGGCTTTGATAGACACACTTCTGTACAGGACGTTTCATGCGAATGAATGTATTAATTTGAATTATTTGTAATCATACCTGTTAAAAACAAAGTTGAAAGGCATTAAACGGTCAAAGCGGCGAACTAATTTATAATCTTGTACAGTTTATAAAATAAAAAGCAGATGCAGGAAGACCAGTAATTGATTTCAGTAAAGCGCACGAGCGTGTTTCGGCCGCTACCAAGATTAGTCTAAGCACAATTAAAAGGATTAAGTATGAAGCTAAAAATGTCGAACATGGTACATCTTTTTCCACGCAAAGAAAATCGTGAAAACGCAAAATGCAAAATAGTTTTGGACGATGATTGTCAAGGTGTGTTGCGCAGAACAATTCACAATTTCCATGAAACAGAAATGTATTTGCATTGCTTATTTATGCTTATTAGGCTGACGCTGGCTACTAAATATAATGGAGCTCTTGTACGGTTCATCAGATAAGCTTCTTTTACTATCGTATTGTATTCATCAATTAGTGCGTTTTTAATGACATATTTCAAGCAAAGACAAATGAGGAGCTTTGGTGCAAAACGGAATATATCCACAATAATGATTTTTGGAAAAAAATCCTACAGCGCTGTATATCGTCGAGCAGCCACTTAAATGTTCTATTCAAATCCGTAATAAACCTGCAGGGTGTCTCATTTGAAACATGTTTTTTTATTTTCTGTATCTTCTGAGATAATGGACTCTTTTCGGGCACCCTGTACAACAAAGTGGGCCGATGTTTGCCATTAAGTTAATTTTCATAAAATAGCTTTTTTCCTTACAAAGTGATACACTCCCGCGAGATACTTTCGTTGAACCGAACGTTTGCCGTCGAACCACCGAATATAAAAAATATACTAGAACGTTCACTCTAAGTCCCGCCCCAATATTTCCCTCCTTGCACCTTCCCGGAACCTGATAAAATGCTGGTTAACCGCTCAGGCCTCGTGCCACGTTTCACCCTCTCTGGTCTAAAGCTTGGCGTCTGGTCTTTGTAAGCGCTACATCAAAAGTGCCGACTGAGAGTGGACCTTCTAGTCTTTGTTAATTTCCGGTGGTCGAACTAAACGACGCGGAGCAGAGGTCGTGCAAGCTGTTTAGCACGAGAATTATACGACCGCATATTAAAATAAAAACCAGGCAAATTAAAAATTAGTAAGAATGATAATAATTTTAGCGGTAAAATCAATTTTATTTATTTATTTAAGGTATATTAGCATATTTTTGTTTTTTCATATTAGTGCGGGAAAGTAATACTTTTGAAACTAAATTAGATGAAAGTGGGAAAAATGCACGGTCGAAGTATCGGGTTTGCTTCAAAGCGCCTGAAATAACGTATAATGACGTACGTTCGACTGATTTTTGAGTTAAGCCATGTTATTCGACAACAATTTTGTGAAAATGAGATTGATAATAAAATGAGAATTAAAGATCAATATTAAGTAAAATTTTGGTGATAGAGTTCTGGAAATAACTTTTGGCGGCCAATTGATCAGTGCTATCTGTTATATGAGTGTATATAGAAAAATTACGTTACTCAATACAGATTCAGTTAGATCACTTGGCAAAATGCATTTTGCCGAAAGACTAGCCCAAACATTTCATCTTCAGTGACTATTATGCAATTAAATACAAAAATGCTTTTATAGTAACTGCAATACGTGGAAAAGTTTTCATAATACATTTAAATTCCGGGAGTAGGAGCAAAAGTATTTTGCGGGATTTGCGCCTTTAGAATCATTAAATAGAGTGAAAATAATATTATTTCCGTCGCGGTTGATGGTAAACTAGATTAGGATTGACTTGAGAATTCAATTATTATTCTAATTAATTACACTTATCACGAGGTGTTTCGGAACACAGGCCTTCTAACCTATAAGAGACGTTCTATAAATTTTGTAAAGGTCAGGATGTACCACCGCGACATATGATTGCCCACCCCCTCTTATATGTAGCTTAAAATTCACATAATGAGTAATATGTAACTATACTTCGAGAGGCGACTGTCATGATAGTGTGGTGTCTGAACTGTCAGGCTTTTACATGATAAAAAATATTATATAGTTGGGCTGAATAAGAAACCGTTGGTCGGACGAGGCTGGCCTTTTCCTCTAAATAATTATACAGTGTCTTTCCAAAAGTTAACATCATATGGTTAACTTATTTATTGCCGTTTAATAGAACCATTGTAAACACACTTTGCACCCTTGAAGAAGGAAACAATAAATTTCCGAAAGCT
>MU182565.1:73372-99619 GCA_016904865.1 Pissodes strobi | reverse complement strand
GTCAATATTTCAAAAACAGTTGGAGATAGGTATAGGACATTATTCATGAAATATGTCTAGAATTCTCCTCAAAATCCAAATATGCAATAATATACATTATTGCAAATACATATATACATTTAATAAAACAATATTTTTTCTTACCCTGGAATTGATTGCCTTTTGCTCCACAAATGATTGAAATTTTGTTTGGATTGTTATAGAGCCACTTCGGCCCCGGCTCAAGGATGTAAACTGCACAAGTGCAAGTTTAGTGACCCTAATGAAATTTGTACCTAGTTTCGTCGATTCGGTGTCTATTCGGACACCGTTTTCAAGAAAAGCAAAAAACTAAAAATGAAAATGGTTAGCAAATACAATAAAACAGTAAAAAGCTCTTGCAGATTGTCAGGCTTTAAACTGACTTTGACAAGATGACAATTATAATGCCACATTTAATTACCTTCTTCACTCATCATAATACCATTTATACGGTTAAAAAAAAATTAACCAAAGTTGAACGAATAAAAAATATTTACATCACACCACATAAACTAGAACATCTACAAAGACATCGGTGCGTGTGCCGATCGAACGATTTCGACAGAATCTAGGATTCTGGGCCGGGGAAATTCCCATGCATACACGTATCTAGGTACAAAAGATATATACATATCAATTAAATATACAATATAACTAATATATTCAAATATGCCGAGACTCCAAGTCACTTTACAAAGTTGGTTTAAATCCAACTTAAAGTAAAAAATGAGAAAATTTTCAGATATTTTACGAACTTTAGCGTGCTTGGTTTTCAATTTAGGAAAAAACTTTTCATATGAAGGTTGTTTGGCGTTTTGTTCCCTTTCAAATTAAATATAAGACAGTTTTTGCCAGGAGAGAAAAGGAGTTATAGCTGAAAATCCTGAAAAAAAACCCAAAATTTGGATGTTTTATGGTTACACTTAGTTGGGCCAAGGGTGCAGGGAGGTAGAAATCTTGGTTTCAGCGTACATTCGGCAATATATATAAGAATTAAATCTTCTTCCTGAATTGCTTTGAGGCTAAGTACCACGTTATTGGCCTAATTGATATGAATGTGAGTGGAAATTGTAAGCGGTTGATAAAAAGCTATTTCGTCACTTGAACTTGATATCAGTAATTCACACACTTTTGATAATTTGTGTAATAGTTGGAAGTAAAGTTTTTTGCTTCTTAAAATTTTGCACTCACGTAATTATGTTTCGCAATTTTCTCTGAAGAATTGTGGAACATACAGTTTTTAATGCTCATTATCAGGTTTATCAGTAACTAAGCTTGCATGCAGTTATTCAGGTTGGGAAAGGAGAGTTCATTACTTGTGGACAAAATGGGAAATTCTTGTATCACATATTTGAAAATCATCATTTTGTATGGCCGCAATACTGATAAGGCAGCTACGGTGTAGCACCATTAGTCTTTTTTAAATATGTTATACCTAAAAACTACTTGTAATAATTATTTGTGCTACGCATATCCATAAAAAATAACAGTGCGCGTTTATAATAATTCGTAATTATTTTTTTAATGCGGATATAAAACTGGAAGCAATACGATTTAATGCCTTATTTTCACGATTTCTTTTGGTACTGATTTTATATATAGTCTCGAAATTTTAAACGATTTATAAAAGGACAGAGAGATAGGAATATCATTATCTTCAGATATATTATTTCAATTTGAATAATGTCTAAAATCAGAATTTTGCACTGTATTTAGCTTTCCACCAAAATCTTTCACGTTGTATTTATCTTCTGCGTTGCAAATCTTTAATAATATTACATGGAATTACTCACGTTAGCAAAGGGGAGTTTTGTTGTTCAAAAATTTCGTTTTATAAACTGCGCTTAAGTAATCCGCTAAGAGGAAAGCCTAATTTAAATATCGTTTTATAAGACAAGTTAAATATTGTATTGTCAGATATTCGTCAATAATTACATTCAACATTTTTAATACAGCCATCAAAATGCTTGGCTTTGCAGGTGACTTAAACGTATATTTAGCAGGACATAAATAACTATAGGTGAAAAGTAAATGGAATGTAAAAGCGTACAGCTTTTTAAGAGGAAATTGACAGAACCTTTGAAGACATTTTTAATACCTATATAGATGATATCTCGACGAGTCATATAATCATATTTTTACACATTCTGCTAGTCATATAATTGCAAAATTCTCCTCCATATAAAGTGACACCTGCTATCAACTTTTTTTTAATTAATATATTGACTGCCTTGAAATTGAATCCGTATATTATGCTGTTTATGAGGTAGTTGGATTTTACGAATTCTCATTAGAAAATTAGGTGATTATGATAAGAAATGTAAACATCGCAAAGTGTCTCAGTAATGACAAATTTCTTTTTAAATCATTTTATGCATAAAAGCAAAGTTATCATCGATAAAAATTTTACAACAAAATGTCGTAACTGTTTGTCCGTGCAGGCCACAATGCTACTGAATTTAAGAGCATTGAGTTATAGAAAATCTGGATTCTTCTGATCCGTCTTATTGGAGAAAGCAGCCAGATGATGAGTTCTGAATTTTCTGGTTATCGCTATCATGCACAGCTCTAATGAGTTCGTTTTTGTATTGTCGAGAAATCCGGTGTAATGGTTCCATTTGTACTTGACTTTTTGCAGTATAATCATTGCCTTGTTGTGTTCGGGATGAAGTTGTTGTGCTAACTTTTCGTTGAAGCTCTATTCCAATACATCATCTCAGCGTCTCAGCCTTTGTAACTAGGAGAGATGTCTAAAATAAGACAGCATGTCTACAAAAAGAGGCCCTGCAACAAGATATCAGCTAGAAAATTTGTTTCTCAACAATTGCTTATCGATATAATTTATTTGCCTTGAGCGCCTATCGAGTAGCCTTGAAATTTTAACTCAGGCATATATTTCGAAAGTTACACTCTTGCACAAGAGATAAGGAGTATTGGTCCTGATGTGATTCAAAACTTATTCTAAGCAGGAACTGTGATATTTCTGCCATCGCTCTGGATACAGTGTAGAACCTTACATATTATGATACCTAACAAACTCTTAATTTAAATTCATCGATTTCGTTAGTGGTTGTTCTGATACTTGCATTTTATAGTTACCAGGTTTGTTAGTATTAATAAGTGATTTTTTCCAATATCATCACATATTAATTTGTCACTATGGCCAATTTACATTGAATTCCACCGTCGAGATTTTTCTTTATGGCAGCGGCATACCCACTAAAAGGTGATCTCATGGCCCCCGATGCGCGGTGTGTGTGCGAAGATGCTGATTGACACGGTTCTTGAATAGCTTTAGGTTGTAATTAGGGAAAAATAGATGCGCTGAGAGTGATTTCCACAGTGATGCAATGCGCCAGGCAAAGGAGTCCTTGTTAAACGATGTTCAATGTGTTTCCATCAGTTGTAGAAGCGGGTACGCCCTTGCCGTCTATCCTGACTGTCTGACAGGCGTTGCTGAGGGTGGGATGAGGCAGGCCAAATCTTAAGAAAATCTGCCGTGAAAATATTTGTAAAACAGGGAGATCTCGGTCACATGCGGTGTTCTGGACTATCCGACTATCCAGATCCTGGGTTAACCCCGGCAAGATGCACAGTTTTCTTCTGAATGAAATCCAGCAGCTTTAGGATGTACTTAGGTGCGGCACCCAGTATGTGTGAGCAATATTCTTATCACTGTCTTATTTGTGCTTTGTAGAACAGCTGCTACGATGTATACAGTTTTTTGTTGCGAAATAGCGCACCAAGCTTCTGCGACGCTAATGGCGATATTAGTAAAGTGCTCATGCCACGTCATATTACTGTTTACCGAAATATTTAATAATCTGATATGCGAGGATGCAGGATTGGTCGATCCTCTCATAATGATGTCAGGGCCCGTCCTATTGGCTAAACGTGGCAGCTCGAATTTCTGCTACATTAAACTGGACCATGTTTCTGGCGCCCAAATTTCGAACTTTGTCCAGATCTTGATTAGGAGTTCGCGAGACCAAGACCGAGACCGAGCCCTGGCAAGTCTCGGTCTTGATCTCGAAGAAAAATTTAGTCTCGGTCTCGGTCTCGGGTCTCGAAGCTCGAGATCGAGACCGAGACTACCTTGGTCTCGGTCTTGGTCTTGTCTCGGTTTGATCTCGGTCTCGGTTTGAGCAAATAAAAAGTAATTAAATAATTTACTGTTTTATTTCGTTAATAACACAAACGTTACTTCGGAACGTTATGTTAAATGAAACATCTAATAAGTATGTTTTGTGTATCAGTTCTTGGTGTAGATGTGATATTAGGGATAAACTTCTTAAATAGTTTAACATTTTTTGCTTGCAACAGTTGTTTGGATAATAATAGTTAATTTAAATAGGTACAGTGACGGAAATAAAATTTCCTACACTCAGGTTAACATTTTATCATTTTTGAATATTTTCGTAAGCTGGGCTTTTTACCTTTATCTCACCTTAATACCTTGCATTTCTTACTTCAGTAATAACAGAAAAAAGGTTATAATATAAAATTATTTATTCGATGAAAGCTTTCCTATACAAATGGTATTTGAGGGAGTTGAAAAACTGAAAAGCACTATACAAGACCTCAAAACTAAATGAAAATACAGGATCAATGGATAGAAGAGCTGGAAGTAGTAGAAAAAAAGTTTCAAAGAAAAACAGGATAATGATATACAATAAGATATGACTTGAAAATTAATTATAAAACATATTATTCAAATAATAAAAAAAAACATTGGTTTAATATTTTTAAACAAATCCATTTTTCCACCAATAGGATTAAACGCCTAAGCATTGATGTCACCAGCATTTGGGCGTGATGAACATTGTAATTATTCCTGGTTTCTTCAATTTTATTCCACAAATCATGGCTGTTTTCTGGAATGAAGTCATTATTTTTGTTGATTTCTTTCACGATATGTCCCCAAACGTTTTCAATTGGATTGATATCAGCTGTTCTTGAGGGCCAAGGTAACAATAAAATGTTATTTTCCCGTATACAATCCGAAACTCTCCTTGCTGTATGGACGAGAGGCAGTTATAATGCTGGTATAATTATTTCATGACATTTTGAAGAATGTGTATATCTATAAGTTTCCTCGAATATGGTGACATATTCCTAGCCCTCAAAAATCATATACCCCCATAGATTAACAGAAAATCTTCCACCTGTTTTAACATGTTGGGTATATATTTCTACATACCGTGTATTTGGCGGCCTGTATACTATAATCTTCCCGCTATAGTAAGACTGAAAAATGTTCTCATCGGTAAATACTACCTTAGTCCAAAAGTCGATACCTTGCGGGAAATATTCCATCGCAAACCCTATTCTTTGCCCTTTATTCATATCGGCCAAAATGGCGTTTTAGCAGCTACCCTGTTTCTCAGTTCCGAATTTTTCTTTATACGATTTCTTACGGTTCTTACTGTCGCACGAAAATTAGGTTAGTTATGTGCTTCTACTGGTTCTTTCATAAATAATCTATTAGATCAGTATCTTGATTTTTGTTTGAATTTTTTTTTCTGCCACTTCCAGCCCTTCTATCCAATGATCCATTTAGTTATGAGGCTTTGTATAGTGCTTCTAGGTTTCCGAACTTAGTTATTCTTCGTAGAGAAAAACCTTCTTCGAATAAAGCAATTTACCTCGCCTTCTCGAGTTGATTCATGTTCACAAAAAATGAAATAATATAATTTTCAAATCTGATGACACCGATAACAATTTGTCAAAAAAATAAGTATATTTCCATTTCCAGGTGATCTAGGAATACAAAAGCCAACATCACATAGGGAGAAAAGAATTGTACGAAATTTTATTTCCGTCACTGTATCTACTAATATAATATAATATAATATATAATAGTATTTATTAATATTTTAATATATATCTACTAATATTTTAATATATGTATCTACTAATATTTTAAGTATGTGCAGGGTATTCCAATGAGGACTGAACGGGGGCTTATTTTTGACCTTCCCTGTATTTTTAAAACATACCAAAATAGCCATTCGTAATATTTTTTTCGGCTAAATTCAAAAACTGAACCAACAAAACATATTAACCGAAAAACAAAAGACTTACGCCAGGGATAAACTGTTTTTTACTTAGAACACTCTGTATATTACTAAATTTTTAAACTCTCTAGAGAAGTCTAAACACATGTCGTGTATAATATCCAATACCTATCTTTAGCTGTTTACGAAATATTGACCATTGAAAGTCGGACATTTTGACACTTTGACAGGTTCTATAATCTAAACTGCACAAGATCAAAGAAAACGGTTTGCACATTCCTATCTTAGGTTTTTGTAAGCTGACAGTAACTTCGAATTTAACCGGAGGTTTAAAAGTTGCGGCTAATTTTATCCGCGGGGTAAATTCGAAGTTACTGTCATTCGATAGCTTATGAAAGCCCAAGATAGGAAGGTGCAAACCGTTTTCTTTGATTTCGTGCGGTTTAGATTTTAGAGCCTGTCAAAGTCTCAAAATGCTCCATTTTTTGACACTTTGACTAGCATTTTGACACTTTGACCGGCACTAAAATCTAAACCGCACGAAATCAAAGAAAACCGTTTGTATACTCCTATCTTAGGCTTTCATAAGCTATCGAATGACAGTAACTTCGAATTTACCCCGCGGATAAAATTAATCGCAACTTTTAAACCTCCGGTTAAATTCAAAGTTACTGTTAGCTTATAAAAACCTAAAATAGGAATGTGCAAACCGGTTTCTTTGATCTCGTGCAGTTTAGATTTTAGAGCGTGTCAAAGTGTCAAAATGCCCGACTTTCAATTGTCAATATTTCGTAAACAGCTAAAGATAGGTATGATATTATACACGAAATCTGTTTAGATTTCTCTAGAGAGTTTAAAAATGTAGTAATATACAGGGTGTTCCACTTAAAAAACAATTCATGCATGGAGTAAGTCTTTTGTTTTTGGTTCAAATGCTTTTTGGTAGAATTTTTGAATTTAACAGAAAAAAAAATACATCGAATGGCTATTTTCGTTTGTTTTAAAAATGCAGTGAAGTTCAAAAGTAAGTTCCAGTTCAGTCCTCGTTGGAACACCCTGTACACATAAATACTACTCATGTATGTCAATTTTGTTGTCAAAGTCAATGCTTTTTCTTCTTATTTTTTACATTTCTTATCAGTTGTAACGTAGCCATACAAGTGATGTCATTTTCAAACCTTCTGTATTATTTGGAAAAAATTATTTTGAAAACTCTTAAAATTTAACGGTATACAGGGCGTCGCAATATTATTGGACGAAACATCAACCATGTAGTTATCGGTCAAAAATAACTAAAATTTTTCTTATAAATATATATCGGGAAGGCCGCTAGAGCCTCTTAAAAATGGGCCCTTGAGTATGGTTTTCTTTAATATTCTGAATTAAAACTGAAATTAAAAATACAAATATCTAGTCAGGGGCGCACATTTTAGGGGGTGAATCTAAAAAATTAACTTCTTTCAGGCTAACTTTTTATATATTCTTCCAATTTTGAAAATTTTAATTTTTTTTTCGCAAAAATGTGCTTCTTAGTTTTTTGCGCTAGGACGCAGCGTTTTGAGAAAAACGGATTTTGAAGTATACTGACTGCCAACAACGGATGTAAAATGAAGGTTATACATTTTGATGTTCCCCAAAAATTCCTTTTCATAATAATTCTCTGAAAACTATTTTTCGACGTCTCTGTAGAGCAAAGAAAGTAAGTCTTTTCGGTCCGAGCACGGGAAAAGTTTTCCCACTTCTTCATTTTAAGTGCTAAATTTGCAGTTATTTAGTCACATAATAAGCATAAAGTAGAATAAATTGGGTTTAAATTATACAGCGATGCAGCCGACAAGATTAATCTAGTAGATTTTAGCGTCAATAGTCTAATTTTAAGTAAAATTATTTTATTTATTCTGACATTACTTGTCCCAAATACTTCAAAATTCGCTGCCTATTCAACTACAACAAAGCATACAAACACATTTCTATAGCAACGCTTGATGAATATTAGATAAATACCTGTCTTGCTTGTCTTGCAAGTTTGACGTTTGCTTACATTTTAATACAAAATGTATTATGACATGATTCTGGAAACGTAAAATTATAATAATTTTATGTTTATGTCTTGATTTCAGAGAGGTATTATGAAAAATATCGTTCATTACACGTCCAGAAACAGCTTTTCCTGTGCTTGCACGACTTCCGTGTTTGGCTTCGACTCACACTAGAAGATGTCGTGCGCGCACCGGAAAAGCCTAGTTTCTGGACTGGTAAGGAAATATCTTATTTGACGTCACAAAACTTCATATTATTATAAAATAGTAGAAACACTTGTTCCAGAAAAAAGTTGATATGTTTTCAAAATTTGATAAATCATAGCTTTCAATTTACACCCGTTTTTGGCAGTCGTTTCCGTTTTTCTCAAAACCCTGCGTGCTAATGATAAGAAATAAGAGGCACTTTTTTACGAAAAAAAATTGAAATTTTCAAAATTTTAAGAGAAAAAAGAATAGCCCCCAAAAAGTTGACGCTAATTTTTTTTAGATTCACTCTCAAAATATTAACGTGACAAAAATTTTCTATATCTTATTCCTTATTCCATTTCCGAATTCTAAATATTAAACTTAGCATACTTAGGGGAATTCCAAAATTTTAAAACTCTATTTTACCCAATTTTGGAAATAATTAGAAAAAAAAAACATCTTTAGGGGCCCACCTCTAAGAGGCCCTAGCTCCCGCAGGGGGCGTTTCCCGACATTATAGAAAAATTTTAAGGTATTTTTGGTCAATAACTACAGGGCTGTTGCTTCGTCCACTAATTTTGGGAAACTCTGTATAGCTATACAGTATATATTGTATAGGTGGATATGGTCAAAGGTGACCATTCAGCTTTAAATATACTGATCTGACACGGTTGTACCAGAAGCAGATGTCCAGTTGTTTTAATGGATACGCGATGTTTTATTACCTTGCAGATATTATGAAAAATTTGAAAACTCATAGCTATTTATTGCTTGGAAATGGCTCAGAATAAATTATCTACATAATTACATTTTATGTATAACATTTCTTCTAGAATCTTAAAAAGAAACAGCCAAATTTAAAATAAACAAGCGTTATACCCGGATGCATATTTACACATCATCACATACGATGGTACGAGGGTGCTGAAAACTGTGAGCCTTTGTGAACAATAATTACGCTACAAAAGCTAACTGATTTCGGCACCTACATAACTGGCTATCATAGGCACCAGGGTGCTGAAATCGGTTAGGTTTTGTAAGCGTTTGTAGCGCTACAAAAGCTCACTGCCAATAACATGCATAAAAATTTGATTTTTTTTAGAAAAATAAGTTTTGAAAATTCAACAAATAAAAATATTTTTCGAGACCGAGACCGAGAGTCTCGTTACCTTGGTCTCGGTCTTGGTCTCGGTCTCGATAGGTAAGTCTTAGTCTCGGTCTCTATGCTAATTCCCAGGTCTCGGTCTCGGTCTTGGGACCGAGACCGAGGCTAGATCGAGACTGAGACCATAGCCTCGTGAATCCCTAATCCTGATTAATAGTTGTAATCTCCTTCTGTCTGCATTGATAAGTCTGAGTCGCTGGTAAAGGTTTTTTTTAATCTAAATTGGAAGACAACGGTACTGTCATCTGCAAAACTGTATACAGGATTATTGGTTTCGGTCAGCAGGTCATTAATATAGATGAGGAATAGAGTTGGTGAAAGTATTGCGCGTTCAGAATTAATTGTATTTGATAATAATTTCGCAATTTGAGGACAGCTCATATTGTGTCATTTTCAAAGCGTAAACTGAGGGGACGAGACTGTACCAATTTATTATATGCATGGTTGTATAGAGTTCGTAGAAAAATCAGTGGTCGGGTAATACTGCGTTGGGCATACATGTTTCTTGGCACACATTTTTTGCATTACATAAGGGAAGGTTCAAATCAATAACGAAAAGCAAGCTCATCGTTATTAGAGTATTTGAAAAGAAAATTCTAATTTGATTAAAGCGAATCAGCGACATGCGGGCAAAGTCGTATTGTCATCGAGGTGTACAGCCACTTTGCAAGTAAAGTCCGTTCAAGTCTTTGACATCGATTTGCGTCAATATCAAAATATCATAACGAAAATAACAGATTTAATTCATTTATTGATTTGTTGGTAGTTGGTTTGTGTTTTACGCTAATAATTGCTAATAAAAATCGTTTTGAGATGTCCCACCGGTTCAGTGAGAAAGAGCAAGCTTTAATTTTAAAATTAGTGCATTATTTCACACGTGAAAAAGATGCTGGTAGGCCACTTTTACCCTGTAAAGCTGTGTACAATGGAAGTAATATATTTTTTTTTATTTATTTGATAATACTAAAAAATGATATCTCTAGAAAAAATGTATTTTTGATGTGTAAACATCTTACGCGGCGATATGAGGACAAATCTCGGCAAATGAGACGGAAATACGCAAACCAATTCTAGCCGCTAGGGCGGTATTATATACAATTTTGCCATTTAAAATCGTTTTAAATGGATTTTAGACGATAAAAAACGCATATTTTAAATTAAACAAATCGTCAAAAGTATTATTTTTTAATTATTATATTTGCAGTGTATTTGGATCCATAGCACAGCTTATTTTTAATGAACGGTTGAATTTAAAATGAATTTTCGCTTCAAAATCCACGGCAAATTCGTCCGAAGCCATGGCTATTGGCCCAAAAAAAGTCCGAATTTTCGGATTTTTATACAATTTTGCCGTTTAAAATCTTTTTTAAACGGATTCTAGACGATAAAAAGCATATTATTATTTTAAATTAAACGAACTGTCAAAATTATTATTCAGATGCCCAGACGCTTAAAACAATATTGTCATAGCCCTCTTCTAAAATTTGAAAAAGTTGGTTTTTGACTTTCGCAAATCAAAGGATATCGGCGCACGATTACTAGGTAAATAAGCTGTTGTATGTATGTTGATGTTATTCCTGGTGGCATTATATTTTTGCGCCGAATTTGTGCATTGAATTAATCCACTCCGAAGCTGCCATAAGTAATAAGTATGTAAAATTGATAAAAACGGAACGTGCTCTGGAATAGAAAACAGGTACAGAGACATCTTTTGGCTAGTGTAAAAAATAACGTACGAGTCTATCTAAGACGTACGGATCTTTTCTTTTGACGTCAGAAATTCTGACGTAACAGCGCAATAGCCTTGAATGGACTTTATATTTTTACGTTTACATATTTGTTTCCCATTGTGATTTAAGTACAAATAGTACATTTATCGCTTGGTATGGATCATCGTTAGAAGAAATGTACGGTACTATTGGCCTAAAATAAAAATAAAAACATAATAATCAACTATTAAATATTCGGTATTATGCCAGTCTGTAGATTTATACTCGTTTTTGACAAAGGCGTTCGCGTGAGATGGATGCCCGACGCCTTCAAGAAACTTATTTTTAATTTTATTTAGTGTTTAATATATCTTTGCTGATGTTTTCACGATTATGGTGCGGTCTTTAGCACACACCGCTTTTTATTTTATTTTGGGCATAGGTGGTCGCGGCCGCCGCTGCGCACTGTGTAAAAATTCTCGAATTAAGTAGATATGTTTTAAATTTCTTGCATTATTAGTATCCATCTCTCCAAGTACATGCATACGTACATACAGCGTGTGTGGTAGAAAGTGTAACAAATGGGGAACTTTTTTATTATTGATTTCTCAGAAAATTTTATCTTACTTAATAAAAAGGTTTGGTTGGTTTAAAACCTCCTTAACCATAGTCATATTTAAAATGTTATACAGAGTCCAAAAAAGAAGAAAATGTGAAAACGACCTATAGAGAAAAAATTCCCTTTATTTCTACAAATAATAATATGTACATTACATGAGAACTTACATAATTAACTTTATTGTCCTAACTGTGGAAATTTAAAACGAAAGTAAAATTTCTACTGAGCCGCCATTATTTTCAATGCATCTCTCGTTTTGTTATTAATTTTTTTGTTGCTTTTTCAATTTCTGTCCTTGTTAAGTAGTTGCAGGCTTGCTTTATTCTATCCAGCAGTAATTGAGCACTTGCGAGCCTGTTTCGGTAGACAATTTCTGTTAGTCTACTCCATAAATAATAGAGGCGTCAAATCAGGTGCCCTCGCACACCAACTAGTAAACTGTCTATCTCTTTGAGTGCCTCGTCCTGTCCATTTGTTTGGAGAATTTCTGTTCAGCCAATATCAAACTGGAGCACTGAAATGGCAGGGTGCTCTGTCTAGTTGAAAAAACATCTCTTGTCCTATAGCCAAAGGCACGCCATTCATTAACTCCGAAAATTCTCCATTTAAAAAATTTAAAAATAAATCACCATTCAAATCTGAATTATAACTGGTCCTATGATAGTGACCCACAAAAGACCTCACTATACATTCACTTTTTCGGAATTTTTGCCTCGGCCTTCACCTACTAAGTAAAGCATCTAGCTCGTCTTCACTATCATAATTTCAGTGGTTTCGGTTATTTCTTTGCAATTCTGCGGCGTTGAAAAAGTTTGGGGAACAATCTTGAAATTTCTTCAGAATGCGAGCTACGTGGGTAATATTTTCCCTTTCCTGATGTTTTTCATTAAATTTATCCGCCGCTTGTCTATAGGTTTTGTAATTGTTTTCAACAATCAAAACAATTTCAACTTTTTCTTTGTTAGTTAGGAGCATTTTAAAAAGTAAACTAAACGGCAAATATATTTTAGCAAATAAAGTTTATGCAAGTGACGCTGACAACGCAAATTACAATGGCAACACACATTTCAATTGTTTCTGTCAAATGATGTTTCAAGGCAAACATGATTTGTATGGAAAATATCTAAATAATTTACGGGGTTGATTAAAGAAATAGTAGATAGTATTAAGTCATTAAGTGCTGAATTTTGTAATACTTAGCATGTTCAAATAACTTTCATTTCGTTTTGGGATGTCTCAATTGTTAAAAAACGCATCTAAAAGATATCCGTAAGTATTTGTAGAAATAAAGGAATTTTTTTTCTATAGGCCGTTTTCACATTTTCTTCTTTTTTAGACACTTACATACATATTATATTTAAAATCATAGATATACTCGCCCGATAATTTGCCGATCTCAATAATTAATATTACTGTTGGTTTCAACACCCGCCAATCATCGATAGTCTACTGTACGTTTCATATAGAGCTGGCAACAGCACAAACAAAAAACAATCGTTTGTGAATTTGCCATTGTTAATGGATGCCTTAATCGGCAACTAGTATTGTTTTGTTGCATTTTTGTGAAATTGGACCTATTTATGTGCTTTTAAGTGCCTTAATTCGTTGAATATTTACGTAAACAATTTATATTGTTAGGCACATTTTAATATATTTTAAATACGTACAACTATATCTTTCGGGATTAAAGACTTGCTGCTCGGCGGTTATGTACGGCACATATAAGTTTTGATTCGTGGTAATTGTATACTTTATTCTCGGTTTCGGGTAGTTTTGTGGTAACTGGTCGGGATAAACAAGTGGTTTTATTATTGCTTAAAACCATAAAGAAGGGTGTGGTATCTTAATTAACCACTTTTAATAAACTGTATTACTACAGGGGGGTAAGAGGAATTGAAACATGTATTCGGTTTGATATAATTTAATAATGCAGGTGTAAATTGCATTTAAATATTATACATATAAGTAAGCATTCGTTCATTCAAGCATACAACTAATGTTACAAAAGGTTTCTTAATAAGTAAATGAAGACTAAAACAGTCTTGATTATGCAATTTAAAACTGAAATATGTTTGTCCTTTCTGATTTTCACTCAACTGAATCTAGCACATTTCTATCGTACAGAATACCTTAATCTCCAATGCTTTACTTCACTCTAATCAGCTAGGGATTCCACTTTGAATCCTTTAATTAACTTGAGCTATCAATTCGGTGCCGCCATTTTATGGATTCTCTTAAACTAAAGGGGGCAAGAGACGCTACGTCATTTCTTGCTTTGAATAATTGGGTTAACAGCCCAAACGAGGTCTTTATCCAATCTTGAACAAAGGTATCTGAGGTGCACGAGATATTCTCTAATATCTATGCATGCAAAAGGAGAAAAATTGGCCAAAAACGGAATTTGACCTTTGGCCAGAGGAGAACAGCACGTTTTCCTGCTATTCAAGCGAACGTTTTTACTGAACTTTGAGAGGCTAGAGAGCAGTGACTGGACTGATCTAGTACACGAAAATAACTAATAAAAGGAGCGAAACAATAATTATTTGCCTTAAACAGAGCTAGGACAAGCTAAATGTTTTTGTTGCGAAGAGGCACTTGCTAGAGCGCGGTGACTAGACCGATCTAACAACGTGGAGTGGTAGCAGAGCACTGAAATCTAATTTCGTTCTTCGAGCTGGCCACCTCCTGGAGCCATGACCAAATAAAAAGTGGTTTTCTTTCTTTATTTGACAGACTATTATTCACATTACTGACTGAGACAAAAATATACTGAACTGAAAACGATTACAAACGTTTTTCTTTACGAGTGAAAGCTTGCTATATTGTAATCTATTATACCGACAGTACTGCTGTACAATCTCGAATTAAGGGATCGTCCGTCCACCTTTGGACAAAGGGGTTTTGAAGAACTGGCATATGCTACTTTAAATACACAAATTTCCATTTAACTGCGGTGAAATAAACCTATTCGTTGATCAATCGTGACTTATTCATGCTAAATACATACAGGGTGTTATCACCAAACTATCCGTTGAAAAACGATAGTTTATACACGTGTTGGGGTGTTTCCCCAACAGTAACAACAGGAGGACTTTTATATCCCCATGGTCAAGTTATAAATGTTGTATCTGTGACTTTCATAATCTTTGATGAATCAATAAATTTGAGGACATATTTTTATAAACTTATAATAAAAAAAGATCGTAATGCTTCACTAGTATTCCCATGAATCCGTTAGGAAATCATTGCATTAAGAATTGCTAAATACCATTCAAAAAAAAAAATAAAAAAAAGAAATCACGATACGTTAACGAAGTAGGCCATAAACCTAGCTATGCATGCATAAATATTTTTTATAACTATTTAATTTGGGACTTATTTCTTGAAATGTTTTCTTGGCTCAATAATATATCTAGTTTTTATACCTCACTTTAACACTATGTTAGGCTCGATGTTAGGTAATTTAAATTTTAAACTGTATAAAGCCGCTGACAAATTCGTTCACGTTGCTGAGGATTCGCCCCCATTCGTTCACAAGTGTGGACGGTTAATTCGCGCGAATGGCCGTAAAGGATCATCAGTGCGAACGAACGTTTCTCGTCGCCTGTGGGTAAATTAAAAAGATCAAAAGGAAATGCCTTGCCGCCAATGTAGAAATGTTGTAGTGTAGACTCATATGAATAAAGAAATATTTCTTTAAGGGCGCGAACTGATGGAACGCTGTGGATGTAAATATTTCAGGTCATTCGTTCAAGTGTGGCAGGCCTTGAGAACGTTTCTAGCGAGCGGGTAGCAATGCAAACGAATGCAAATGAACAGCAACGTTCCATTGTGTCAGCGACTTAGCATGCATACCTACATGTTACCTACTAAACTATATTTTCTATCGAGTTTGCTTTATTATTTTAAGTACTAATAATTAAGAGAAGGTGTGGAATAGTTCAGTATATTTATTTATGTGTAATAGCATTATTTTGAGGAATATAAAAAAATGAGTATACATAAATACATATTATCCTGAGTTCTGGCGCCGGTCAAGGGGAGTTGTGAGCCTGCATTTCACCTAGTATTAAACCAAAACTCAAACATAACCTCTGGGATTTGTCAAGACGAGTGTCATATAGCTACCGTCATTTAAAATAAATTAACTAATGATATTTTTCATAAATATTAGTGTGTATGTATCCCCTTATATGATTTGAATCGCACGGCCTACATGGAAGACGTCACATGACAAGCACTAGGCCTTGTTATTGGGTGGGTATTGACTGGTACCCTTGTTTGTACCATATATTTAATACTACTAACATTAAATATATGGTTTGTATCTACTTCACCTGAAAATCACTGTCTCCTTCAAGTATCATTTCCATACGACTTGAGTTTCATTTAAAATAAATATCATTTTTCCTCATTCCATTTATATGTTTCGAAGAATACTTTTTAAATTGTTAATATAAGTAGGTATGTAACTTTTTAAAGTGGATCTTTTATGTTTCATTTCGCTCAATGCAAAAAAATTTGTGAAGAAGTAAATTAGATTATTATTTGCAACTAAATGAAATACAGCTCTTATTTTAGTATCCTAAAAACTCTCTCATTGTTTCCAAGGTATTCGAAACGCCCCTCTCATCGATATTTTTGTTCGAGATTCCAGTTAAATATGCTGTTTTCGAAAATTCAGCAAAATATTTCTTCCAATGAAGAGGAGTCTGCTTTAAGCTTTAAATTTTTTTTTTAAATAAATACGTCTAACCACTTTCTTGATATCACTTTGGAATCACTATAATTATTTTTTCTATAAAGCCCCCATATAAGATGCCTGTTTCACTGGAAAATCTCTAAATGAAAGGGTTTATTGCTGCTCGAATTCTCTCATCGCCAGTCACGTCTTATTTCCATTACCTCGGACACGAAATACTCATTTGCTTGTTAAAAGGTTCTTGCATTCTACATCACTTTTCTTATCTTGTACTAATTTAATATTTAAATAGATATAAAGATTTTCTTCTCCATTTCCTACACTGTTATTTCTTTTTGTAGATTAAGTGACCCGTTATAATAATAGTCACACCACTATTTTCACAATATTTTCAAGTGTAATTTACTTCCCTAGGGATGTGATTGATTTATTTTATAATCTTAGGAATGTAAGTAAATAAGCGTGGGACATAATACGCATTTATTAATTTTATTATTATTTTCCATACAATATCAGTGAAATCATTGTACGAAATAAGATAAATCATTTTATTTATTTATTTACATACATATAAAATATTTTTTCAAGTTTATACTTAACTAACAAAACTTGATGATTGCCCATGACACTTTTTACTGTCAAGAATTCGTTTAGTTGTTTTCGTGGGAAGATTTTTAGGCAAAGTTTGGAAATAGCCCCAATATTTTCAATAAATAGAACTTCGAGTCTGATGTCATATAAAAACTTTCGATTTTGAAGCCTCTAATAATACAAAATAGAACACACCCATGCAAAACATTTTGCAGATGAAGCATTTTTCACCCTAAACATTGACAAAAAGAATATAGATGAAGCTGTTTAGAAATACATTGTAACGCGAAAACGCGCCGAATATGACGTCAATCATAAGACCTTACGTGCATTGTTGTCACACTGGACTAATTTTCTGTATTCTCAAGTAGGTAAATGTCCTAGGTTTGATGTACGTTTCATAAAGTTGGATTACAAATTGTAAAACCAATAACCAAACAAGCGCGTTATGCCCAACTACCCAAACTAACCAACCTCATATAATACAATCTAACTAAAACTAATCGAGTCAAACCAAACCAAACCACTGGATACCCAAACTAACCAAAAGTAATCTAAATTAACCAGAGTAAGCTAACCGAAACTAATCATAATTAACCAAACAGGCGCGTTGACACAAGCAAGCTACCTACGCTTATCTTTCGATTAACTATAGCTAAGAAACAAACAAAATTAACCCAAACTGACAACGCGCTCGTCTCTTTTCAAGTCCAATTAACTCAAATTAACCCACACTAACCAAATAAACGCGCATTTGTTTCTCTCTTCCCTTTGGTTCGTTCAGAGCCAAGCGTTATTATTATTTTAATTAAAGAAGCCACTAAGTATCATTATGTATAAGTTTTCATCCCAAAGTACTTTTGCATGCATAGCTGCTAGTTTGTACCTACTTTTTTTTATCGAGCTTTTCTATGATTTTAAGTAATAATAATTAAGAGAAGGTGTTGAATAGTTCAGTATATTTATTTATGTGAATACCGTTTTTTTTAAACAATTTTTTAAACCACGTTCGCTGCCGCAATGTATTGAAAAAAACCAGCTCTTCCAGCCGACGACCCGTTGAAATTGAATTTCAATTTCACCTAGCTTTACAGGCAAGTGTAGCCACAGGTTACTCTCAAAAACGAAGGCCCATTTGTTGTGAAGCCACTTAGACAGCTCATGGCAGCCAACGTGTTAAATGCTGCAGGAAGAATTTTCGCAATAAATTATTCAGAATGCAGGTGCAGCTACAATGCAAATTTTGCTGGCAAAATCTCGTGGCGTTTACAATAAGGAATTCAAGGCATTAAATTTGAAGGCTGGATGATAATTAAAAACGTTAAAGATATAAATGAACGTGTTTTGCTTATCTATTTTCTTGAACTGCACAGGAACTTTGTTACATCATCGTTATGAGCCAAATATTCAATGCTTAAGTCAACTCTCCAACATTCCGAAAACATCTGGTTTTTTGAGGTTGAAGGTAAAATATCACATGCCAAAAAAATCGCAGTCTTGAACGCAATGATAATAACAAGATTTTGAAAGAAGTACAGTGGCGGAAATAAAATTTCGTACACTTATTTTTTCCCAATGTGATGTTGGCTTTTGTATATCTAGACCACCTGGAAATACACTTCACTTTTTGACAAATTGTTATCGGTGTCATCAGATTTGAAAATTATATTATTTCATTTTAACAAAGTTTGTGAACATGAATCAACTCGAGAAGGCGAGATTAATTGCTAAGGTGATTCTCTACGAAGAATAGCTGCGCAAGTTAGGAAACCTAGAAGCACTATACAAAGCATCATAACTAAATGGATCATTGGATAGAAGGGCTGGAAGTGGCAGAAAAAAAAATCAAACGAAAATCAAGATAATGATCTAATAGATTATTTACGAAACAATCAATTTCAGACAGCAGTAGAAGCACATAACTAAACTAATTTTCGTGAGACAGTAAGAACGGTAAGAAATCGTATAAAGAAAAATTCGGAACTGAGAAACAGGGTAGCTGCTAAAACCCCATTTTTAACCTATATGAATAAAGGTCAAATAATAGGGTTTGTGATGGAATATATACCGCAGGGTATGGACTTTTGGACTAAGGTAGTATTTACGGATGAGAACATTTTTTCAGTCTTAATATAGCGGGCAGATTAGAGTATACAGGCCGCGGCTCAACTTTCTTTTAGCTGAAATGGGTTATGTAAAAACTGTGTTTTTGTTTGTTTATAAAGGTCTGAACATAGAAACACAAATTATTTTTTTCGGAAATGCGTCATTTCCGTTTCTCAGACTTTAGATTAGCTGAAATCGGTTACATAAAAATTAGTTTTTGTTTAATGTTCTAGACATTTATTCAGAGCCTAGGAATATTTTTTTTTCCGGAAATACATCATTTCTTTTTATTTTTATTTTTGAAAAAATTTTTTTTTTTAGTTAAGAATAGCTAAAATCGATTACATTAAAACTAGTTTTACCTTAGTAATTGAGACATTTATTCTAATCGCAGAAACTAATAACTTTTCTCCGGAAATGCGTCATTTCCGTTTTTCAAGAAAATTTAATTTAAAGTAAACTAATTGTGCAATTTGGGTCAGGTTGGATTATAGTAAGCGCGCAAAGAGCGCTTATTTAATTTTGCAATTTGGAGTTTGGGTTAGCTTGAGTTACGGTAAGCGCGCGAAGCGCGCTTATTTAGCTTTGTAATATGGGTTAGCTTGGATTAGGTTGGATTAGGTTGGGATAGTTTGGATTAGCTTGAGTTAGTTTGGGTTAGCTTAGGTTAGTTTGGGTTAGTTTGTTTCAGTCGGATCACTGTAAGCGCGCTTATTTAATTTTGCAATTTGAAATTTGGGTTAGCTGATGGAGTTACGGTAAGCGCGCGAAGCGCGCTTGTTTAGCTTTGTAATTTGGATTAGTTTGGGTTAGCTTGAGTTAGTTTGAATTAGCTTGGGTTAGTTTGGGTTAGCTTGGGTTAGTTTGGGTTAGTTCGTCTCAGTCGGGTCACTGTAAGCGCGCGGAGCGCGCCTATTTAATTTTGCAATTTGAAGTTTTGGTTTGCTGGAGTTACGGTAAGCGCGCGTAGCGCGCTTGTTTAGCTTTGTAATTTGTATCCGTAAAAACTGAAAATAATCTATTTTATTTTAATTTTTTCCTGCCCTTGTTTAAGGAGATAAAGTAGAATAAATGCCACTTTTTTCCCCTCTACATTCTGGCGGTATCAAATTTTAAATCCGACGTTTCGCTCTCGGCCCCCTTCATCAACTTAATTCTTTTAAATACGGACCTAGGTTTTTTTTATCATATTTTTAAAAAGTTTTTGGTCTCCCAAAACTAACGATGTATCACACTTGTCCGATAGTGGTAACAAATATTGTCATAAGTGAAATAATGAGCGTCTCGCGACAGTGATTGTTTTGGCTGCCATCAAGGTAAAAGCGTCTCCAGCACCATCTAGTGTAGGTAGCATTGACTCGAGCGATTCCATTCGATGTCTTCTCGATGTAATCAATCTACAGCATGAGCCGTCGTGGTTGACAGGTTTAGATGGTTGGTCGCAATTTAGCGACTATCGGCGGTGGCTCGGGTTCAAATCCCGTCGCTTTTTTATTTTTTTTACGGTTAACTTTCTAAACAGTTTTTTCTTGATTTTGGGTCAAAAACAGAGTTTTATCCACAATACCGAAACAGAATATTTGCATTCGACGCGCGTTTCGCTAACCATGTTAGCATCATCAGGAGATGATTAAAACTAAAATTCAAATCTACCGAACTCCCTTTTATACTATTGTTTGCTTAATCAAGCGGAACTAAAAAGAACCAATCCTGGGATCCCACTAGTCACGCTTGATCAACCAATACAATGGACTATACGGAATAGGCCCTCTATCTCTATTTAAACTAGTCTTACATTTAATAATTTCCATACTTTCATATGCGTCTAATAATCTCCTATCAGTTATATTATGAATTAATTTTAAATTTTTAATTGTTATTCTATGATTATTATCAAAAGCATGCTCGGCAACACCTGATTTTTCTGATCTACCATACTTTAAATGAGCTATATGTTCTTTGAATCTCGTTTGTATAGATCTTCTAGTTTGCCCAACATATTTTTGGTTACAATCCATACATCCAATTTCATATATTCCACTTCTTTCTAATATTTCAATTTTGTCCTTTGGACCACCTAATAATTTCTTAATGTTAAACTGAGTCTGGTATACTACTTTTAAACCTACCTCCTTAAAAACTTTTTGGAGTCCTCTAGTATACTGAGGATTATACGGTATCGAAACATATTTTGCATTTTCACCCTGATTAACGAAAGAAGTGGAATCACAAATGGTCTTTCTAAACAAATGCCTATTAATTAGTTTCTTTATTAAGTTAGTATTAAAACCATTAACTTTCGCTATATTCCTAATCGTTTCCTTTTCATTATTAAATCTTTCTCTGCTAAGAGGAAAGTTAACCAAACGGTGTACTAAAAAATGAAAATTGGCCATTTTATGTTGGTCGCAGTGGAAGGAGTCATTAGGAATATATCGGTTAGTGGCAGTATTTTTTTTATAAATATCAAATTCTAGTGTGTTATTATCGTTCCTAATCACTAAAGTATCCAAAAATGGTAGCTGGCCATTGTTCTCGACTTCATAAGTAAATTTAAACGTGGGGAAACGGTTGTTTAATTTTGTTACAAAATTTTCAACATTAGCGGTTTTTGTGTCGAAAATCGCGAAAATGTCATCCACATACCTGTACCATACCCTTGGATGTCTTGGGTTAGTTTTGGTTAGCAAACAGTTTTTTTCTTGATTTTGGGTATGACTTGGGTTACGTTTGGGTTAGTACCTGGTTAGTTTCCTTTTCTTGAGCCCCCGTAGCGAGCGGTAGCGAGCGGAGGGTCATGCGAAAGCGAAATATTACTTATTGTAATATATATACAGCAGCTTGCATGTGTTTCTGCGAATATATTCACAAAGAATCTCCCTTCTTTGAATGAATTTGACGTCTGTATCCGCATTTATAACATTCGACCTTGACGGCAGCTAAAATAATCACTGTAGCGAGATCCTCGTGTGAAATCGGGTCAGAAAGTATCGCCTCATCTCTGTCTAACACATTATCTCTTATGGAAAAAATCCAGGTTTGTTGATTTAAGTGCAAAAGCTTTTAAAAGTAGATAAAAATTCCAGCTCCGCATTTAAAACAATGAAGTTGATGAAGGGGGACCAAAAGCGAAATGTCGGATTTAAAATTTTATACGGTCGGCTTGTAGAGGAGAAAAAGTGGCAATAATAATGTGACATCTTCAAACAAAGGCAGGAAAAAATAAAAATAAAGTAGATGATTTTCGGTTTCTTACGGATATCTCCGGAAGTAGACGGAATTTTCTAAATTTCTCGAAGGCATATCAATCACCCTTAAATTGCGCAACTTTGTCCCAATTTAACCGACCATGTATCTCTTACGGCTTTCGAGATACCCATACAAAGAATCGAATTTGTAGCACCCTGCATAGAAGAACTCAAAAAAAAAAATTAGATTGCTGAATAGTCCACGGTGTCGCAAGTGTTACAAAACTAGCTGATGCAATAACAGAGCCTAGTTGAAGCACTGGAAGCATACATGGTTTTTACAATTTCTGAATCGTGACGCTGCATTTCATTCCCATTTAATATTAATGCTAATTTAAGAAAATAAATTGCATAAATCTATAAATAAAACCAAATATTTTTAAACAAAAAGGCGTGACTTATAAGTCCTAACGCACTACTGGTATACGTCCCGCGAGTGTTATGTATGTATGCGAATAATATAAGTAGTGACTGTTGGATAAAATATATAATAATAATAATAATAATAATAATAATAATAATAATATTTATTTTGCAATAACCAAAAAGTAAAAATACATTTGATATTAAGACTAGTCTAAGAAATTAAATTGCAAAAAAGGAGCTGAAAACAATTAAAAATTGATCAAAGTTCAGCCCCCTTAGTATAATTTTAAACTAGGAATCCTGTCCAATTATGTAATTCGCTCAAAACTAATAGACTAATAAATAAACAATAAAGTAATGTATACACACATCAAATATACCCTCTACGGGACCGCAGAAAGATGGGGCCGCAAGAGACTCCTTTTTAGAAGAGTTTTAAATGCAGATGGACTCACTGACCTTAGGTTTATTGACAGACCATTGTAAAGTTTATATATATTATAGGTAAAACTTCGTTGAAACAATGAGGTTTTGTGAGGTGGTGGGGTGATAAGTCCCCTAAATCTTAGATTTAGATTATGTACGTCCGTTCTAAACTTTATCTTGTTAGTTAGGTATGGAGGACAATTTTTATAAATTATGTTATGGAATAACACTAATGAATGTAATTTGCGCCTGTTTTCCATACTCAGCCATTTTGCATCTTTTAACTTATGAGATACTGGATCAAACTTTCTTATGCCATATATGAAACGTAAACAATTTTTTTGTACTTTTTCTATTTTAAGTTTACAAATGCCACCCAAGCAAGGCCCATACAGAACATCACAATAATTAAAATGGCTTAGAACAAGCGAATCAGTTAACCTGATTCTCTGTTCCTGAGTTAACAAGTGCCTATGAGGATAAATCATTTTCAAAGACAGATATACGCGCTGCAGATAAGTAGCAATCTGCTCTCTAAAGCGTAAGTCGGTATCCAGTTTAACCCCTAAATTTTTAGCACTGTTAGTAAACTCCAGTGACCGATCACCCATTTTTATATCAAGCTATCTGGTAGTGATGGGCATAACCGGATTATTTTGATAACCGAATTATTTGTATTCAAATAATATTAATAACCGAATGATTATTTGAATAATCATTCGAATAAATTCAGGTTAGCGATCGCAGCCGGTTAGGAAGGAGGTTCAGCATCATCGGCATCGTATTCGTAACGTAACTCGTACCTGTAATTATCTATTGTCTTATTAAGTATGGCTCAATAAATAACAATAGAATAATATTTGATTACGCAATATTATTGAACAAAATAAAATAAATAGCATTTTACGTTTTTAAATCAAAAATACTTAAACTCCAGAATATGATCCTTGGATGTGTTGATTACATGTAATGAACATAATTATTAAAAATTTACTTTGCAAAAAAGTCTTTCTCTCTGGCGATGTATTTATAGTACTATAATAATATTAATAATTAAAAGTACATATATTGTTATAGTTAAGTATATTACGACTTATGTATTGCTCTATTGCTCCTACATTCTAAATTCCAATCTATAACCTAAAAACTAAACAAACATGACAAATGTTTATGCAAATATTAAGATTAGATATTCCTAATTAATATTAAATCTACATACTATATAGTAAACCATGAACAATAAATACACCTACTAATAAATACTAATAAAAAAAATTATAATATACAAATACAAAGTATCTACTCTTCTTAATCTTAACTTAATATTCGCTATGTTTCAACCCCCCAAGTTCGGCTTCCACAATCCCACATTCCACATCCTACCAGTACATTTGAAATTTAAAAACTCATCTTTTATTCGAGCTAAAACATCGAGACTTGCTTCATAACATAACTAAATTAAAACCGCTTCTTGCTCGTTGATCATTCGACGGATCGACGCGACACCGAAACTTGTCGTTATACGTCGGGCTTGTTCCTTCGTAGTATCGTAGTTCGTATTTGAATTCGTACGTATGAGGTTCAGGTTATTTTTCATTCGAATACTTGTGGAATGAAAACCGAATAATACAGGTTATTTTAATAACCGGATAACAGGTTATTTTTCATTCGAATAAGCCCATCACTACTATCTGGCGAGATTAGACTTGTTTTTTCCAAAGACCATTACAGATGATTTGTCGGGATTAATTTGTAATCCATGGCGTTCCGAAAATTTTAGTAATTTGTTTAGGTCGTGATTTATTTTTGTTTCTGCTAGAGGCCAAGAGTCAGATGAAAAAGAAAATATAATTTGGGCATCATCAGCATAGAAGTAAGCCGATGAGTAATCTAAGCAGGAGCAAATATTATTAGTATAAATCGTGAACAATAAAGGGCCCAAAATTGTTGTCATCGATGATGACCGGACTCCCCGAGCCATCATCAGCAGGATATTATTTTAAAGTTTGATATGTATCAGTCCTACGGGATAAGTTCCTTTTTTTGTTAACCAGGTCACTATATATATTTTCAAAGATAACTTTGTGGGCGTTTCATCACAGTTTATATAAGCTGTGTGTTTTATATTCCTTGATGGAATGTTAAGGAGCATTATCAAATACAATAATCGAATTGGCCGGTATGAATGGAGCTTTTTAGTAAAATATTGGGTAAAAATTTCCCTATTTATCACCTATAGCTAATCGGGATTTAAATATCAAACATGCATTGTCATCAAATTCACTTTCTGAACCTGCATGCACAATAATGTAATAATTTCCTGATTCATTTGATCATGGTAATCACCTGCAGCTAATCTCACTTTAAATATCAAACATGCATTGTCACCAAATTCACTTTCTGAACCTGCAGACACAATAATGTAAAATGTTCCTGATTCATTTGACCATGGTAATCACCTGTAGCTAATACCACTTTAAATATACATGCATTCTCACCAAATCCACTTTCTGAACCTGCATGCACAATAATAAGTCGATTTTAAATATATAAGACAATTATATAATATTTTTTATTACGCATGCATCATAATCAACGATTATCGCACGCTGTAGCGTGCATAAAATGATGTTTATAGTGCGCCTACTTTTTTAAAGGTTGCTATAGAAATATTTGATCATGTCAAATGTGACAGATTAATATATTCGTCAATATATCTCTTAAGTTTAATATTTAAAACATTTTTGAGATTATGATGCATTCGTAATAAAAAATAGCGTATGATATACGTGTATAAGAGGCCTTTAAAGCCCTTGCGACTTACAAAACACTCCGCTGCGCGTCGTGTTTTGAAATATGTCGCGCGTGCTTTAAAGGCCCTCTTATACACTTATATCATAATATACTATTACATTGCTTATTACACTAGAAATGGCCTCGCTCTGCCAGACTTTTCTAAGTGCCAAATCGTTTGTCTATATCTATCCAGGTTTCGTCCAAATAATAGTATATTATATACCTAGGTTGAGAAGTAAGCCATTATTTACCG